>JAMQGT020002214.1:0-25715 GCA_024447675.2 Pterophyllum scalare | reverse complement strand
ACACCAAGGCCCAGTGCAAGATAAAAGCACATAAGAATTTAAAGGATTTTTTTTTAAACCTGTGATTTGATCCGAAGCCATCCGTAAGGACCAAAAAAATTATAATAACTCTGGTGGTGTCTTAACATTTCACCTAACACCAACAAAAGATTATTTCCAAGTTGAAACACACATTTTTTGTCTGAGCACTTCCCATCTTTGTTTGGCCAAAAGTGCATTTGACAATTTTGTGAATCTCATATTATACTTTTACAAGAAGTTGTAACTTATTTCTGGTATTGTTTTTTTATTCCATAAATTTAAAAAAAATGTATGGAAATAGGGCATTAATTATATGTTTAGAAAAAGTGCAGGAGTACCCTGTGGTGATCATGATGGAAAATTCTTCTGCCTTCTGGTTTCACATTCTACCTCAGTGGTTTTGCTCTACCTTTGTTGACTCTAACAAAAGGTTAGGTGGCTCTGTCCGAATGAGTGTGTGCGTGTGGGCTGGATCACATATTATCTGGAATATATACATGTTTGCCCATTAGACATGGCAGTAGTAGTGTAAGTTTTTTGAGAAAAATAAAGCAGACGTAAATACAAAGTACTTCACACTGACTCACAGAACACATCTATCTGACACTATTTATGGTCTAACATGCACATTGACATGATAACGGTAACAACCATACCTACACAGGTTACAGTACTTCTTCAAGTATTTCTCTGTTATGCTACTTTCTATTTCTAAAATGCCTCACTTTGCGTAAGAAGTACTTCCCCCCCCTGGTTTCTTAAGCACAATTTTATGTAAACAGCTCTGCTCATATTGCATATGGGCAACACTTCACATAATGAGTTCAGTGTATGTGCAAAGTAATCCTTGTGAGCCAACATCTCAGGCATTGCTCCAGGAATGCACTGGGTGTGAGTTTGTGATTTTGCATCTCAAAAGCAAATCACCTCAGGAGCATCTTAGAAGAGAAGGGCCTTTTACTTTGAAAACTGACCAGATTCCTGTGTCTGACTTCCTGTCCTCCTCATCGCCTCTGTGCAGCTTGGTGTGGCTCCCATTGGAAAAGAGACCCGGGGCCGCTTGAAGTGGAGCGCCACCGATTTATCGGCGGGTCGGTGTTATTCACCGATGTGAGCTATTTGCCGATTTATCGGTATTTGCATTTAGAACTGTCAAAAAAGATAATGAAAAAAGATCACATGTGATGAGTGTTGACATTGCGTAGTTCACCAACTTCCCTTTTGGCAGCATCGCAAACACAAGGAGCAGCTGACATGAGCTGAGCTGGGCAGAGTGTAAACGAGGTAATAAATAATAACGCGATAATTTTAAGCGACGCTTCTGGAACACTCTTGAAACCCGTCATGCTGCATTTACCAGAAGAAAGTCAGCTTAATTGCAGAGGAGCTAAAACAGATTGTTTCAGATGAAGAATGAACTGAGTGGCCTGTTATATGTGAAATGGATTATGTTCAACTGCAAATTATTCAATCCTACTGTCGTTATCTCCACGAATAAAACTGTGAAGCTGGAAAAGTGCAGAATAGGTCTGCTAATTTATGGATACAGACAGCATCTTCCAAAAGATTTCAGTCAATTTTTTGATGATGATGATGATGATGATGCTCGACATGTTCTTCCGGATTAAAATCTGGGACTTTAGCATATGATTCACATTTTATTCCAACTTTTGCATTTGCTTCTCTGCTCATTTATTTAGATTTTTTCCTTCTTAATTGCTCCTCTATCTGTACTGCAGCCAAGGCAAAGCAACGTGCCAAGTGGAAATTGTCTTTCGGCCAGCATTTTTAAGAACATGCTGCAATAAATAGTCTTGCAATATAAAATAATTAACATAAACTAACTTATTTTATTGTTTATTTGAACATTATAATTTATAAGAGCCAAATTAAATTGTACATAGAAAAGAGGTGGAGGGAAAAGATTAATCTGCTTGATCTTTTCCACCACTAAACAAAGTGGGAGCGACATGCTCGGCATCTGTTTTCATTCTTCTCAGAGACTCATAATCACAGCAGAACGGGAGGCTCCTGCAACAACACAAAAAAGAGTATCTGGGTCAGAGACAGGGTGGTAAATATCATCAACTACTGGCAGCTGCAGAAAGACATCACACATTAAAGAGACACAATGCTTCGGGACTTTATGAATTCTTAGTGTGACATCCTGTTGTTCAAGCTCTATCGGTTGTCTTCACACCCAACACGACCCAGCCCGGCTGGCTTCCAGGCATAACACCAGTGCATTCATGACACTCTTTCCTAGAAGTGCAGTTACTGAACACTTCAAACTTTACTATCTAGTTTCATGATTACAAAATTATAAAACTAGTGGATCCTGTTTTTGTAAATGAGCACACATTACAAATGTTGGGCATTTGTAATGTGTTTGTGTGTATATGTATGGGATTATACTTACCAAAAGTTTCCTTCCTTTATCAGTGCTTCTGTCAGTGAGTCTCCTGAATTTTCCGTGGTGTTATTATGTTAGGCATTTGTTTTGTGTTCATAGTAAATCTAAAGTGAAAATACAAGTGCTTCTCTGGCCTTCTGGTGAAGATCTAAGAAGGAGAACTCCAGATTTACACAAGTTGAGAACGTCTCTTGGAGCCATTTCTAAAGAACTGCAGATTCCAAGATCATCAATTCAAACAACTGTACATAAGTACAAGTTATTTGGATGTACCACCACTTTGCCAAGATCTGGAAGAAGACCCAAACTGTCACCCTCAGACGAGAGGAAGTTGGTCAGGATGACCAGGAACAACCCAGGAACCACCAAGGCTCAAGCCTGCCATGAACTGGAAACTGTTGGAACATCAGCGTCACTGTCCACAGTGAAGCCAGCTTTACATCACCTTGGACTGAGAGGCTGATGACCAAGAAAAAAGCTCCTGTGCCAAAATCAACACCTTCAAGACTGAAATTTGCAGCTTCCCACATAGACGAGCCAAATGCCTTCTGGAGAAAGGTTTTATGGTCGGATGAGACAAAGACTGAGCTGTCTGGCCACAATGACAAGAGGTACAGTATGTTTGGAGGAATAAAGTTAAGGCTTTCAAACCTAAGAACACTGTACCAGCTGTCAGGCATGGTGGTGGTAGCATTATGCCTTGGGGCTGTTTTGTTGCCAATGGTTCTGGTACACTGTGCAAAGTGGATGGAATAATTGATAAGGAGGACTGTGCCCTCTAAATTCTTCAACTTCACCTCAAATAAACAACTGGGACACAGTTGGATGTTCCACCGGGACAATGACCCAAAACACACACATCAAAACTGGTTTTGGAATGGAGAAAGAATGGTAACATTAAGCTTCTGGAGTGGCCTTTCCACAGGACCTCTGACCACAGGAGTCCACTTGTAATGAGGAGGCACAGAGGCTGAGAGTGACGTTACAGTAGAACTTTAAAAAATTCAAACACAATGCCAAAAGTTTAGTATGAGTAGACGTCAAAGGTTTGATAACTGGAATACTTTCAGTGTGAGTTTTAGAGGCTACTCATTCATTTATGCACAATTCCTGGAAAGAGTCTGTTACCTGTGTGACAATATAATTAATTTTTTTCATATGCCATTGTGCTTCAAAGCCACTCAATATTCTGCTATTATTGCTGGGATTTGGCCTTCATTATATATTTATGACAAACGGCACTTAGATATCAGAAATAAACCCATAAACCACACTGTCCGGGAGGAGGCGACAGAGTCCAGCCTGGCGCTATTATTAATGGGAAAAGGTTTCCTAGCAGAGTTATGGTTCATTGACTGGGGTGCATTAAGCGCATTTGCCAACTGATGACCGTCAAACCTCTCATGACATTGCAGCTGTAAAAGTCCTTTAAGGACATGTGATGAAGAGCAGATGATTTCTGAGTACATTACCGCGTGGATTGAGATCAGACACATTTTAAATATCACGGCATCTGCACGTATCTGTCCACGATGCTGGAAATGTGCTTTGCGTGGTTTAATTAGCCTGTTAGTCATCAATGGGACGGTCCTGTGATGTGCAGCTGTCAAAACCCTGGAGGAGGGCGATGGTTCAAACGGAAGTGAGGAGGTGTTACCTTCAAAATAAAGAGTACACAACGAAAATATGAAGCGAATGAAATTATATGTTGCTTTCTGATAGCTTGGCCCTGAATAGCAGATTTCCTTTTGTTGAGCTTTGTGAAAACAGGTGGAATCAGTGTTTTTTTTTTTACTCTTTTTTTAAACAACAGATCTCTTGTTATTGTTTTTGCTTAAAAAGTAGAATTTTAATGCTACTCCATAATGATCTACTGCCTTGAATTAATGATTAAAATTAATTTAATCGCACTTTCTGATATTGTTTCTAAAAGTTGTTTCTTTTATTTACCAATGCATAAGTCATAATCAATGCCATGTGTATTTTCACATAAAGTTTCCTTTTTGTATTCTGTCTTAGTGCCCTCTCTAATCAAATAACAGACTCGACCCTTTAATGTGGCACTGCACAGAAATGCTCTTTTACCAAAACTATATTTTCAGTGTCATTTCAGCGAGCTGAGCTTACGTCATGTTGCCAAAGAGGGGGGGGAGTGAACGTTTGTGAGCGAGGTGGACTTGTAATTTGGAAACCATGAGAGGAAGTTGCTTCTTGCAGCAGTTGCATTGACACTGCTGCTGCTACAGTTGTGTAGGAGCGAAGGAGATGCCAACATCCGCTGTGTGAGAGAGAGAGCAGACAATGAGGGGCTGTTAAAGGAAGGAAAAGCCTTATTTCTCACTTCCACCTTATTTTTTTCAATGCCGGAAAAAAACAGTATCGAGGATCCAGCCAGTGCGCGCTGAATGTGGTGTTCAAACAAGGCGGGGCTGACGCTGCCGGCTGATTTATTATTATTTTTGGACGAACCACAAGTAGGTTAGCGCAGACACTAAAACACTGAGTGCTTCTGTCCCCGCCGCTGCTTTTGTTGTAGTTGTTGTTTTTAATGACATTTAAGACCCAAACATGAATTCAGCGGAGCAGACGGTAACGTGGCTCATTACGCTGGGGGTCCTGGAGTCTCCCAAGAAAAGCATCTCGGATCCAGAGGCTTTCCTCCAGGCGTCTCTGCGGGATGGAGCGGTGCTGTGCAGGCTGCTGGAGCGACTCAGACCCGGGACGGTGGACAAAGTAAGTATTTGGCATGAAATCAAGGTAACAATATCTAATTAAACCTAATGTATTTAATATAGTTCGGAAAAGTAAAACTATTTTCAAGGTGTCTGCTACTTAATCTACATGATAAATCCTAAATAAGGCCAATTAAGTCCCACCATGCTGCGGAATTAATGTATACTAGATTGTTTAGAGTCTTTAAAAATAACTGTCTTTAGAAAAATCCCCATCACTTTGCAGCATTAATCGCAAATATTCATTTTGTTCTTACTTTTTTGAGATGATTGTAGTCAAAAATCTAAAATCAGTGAAGTTCTTTGTAAGCAGGTTACATGAAAATACGACACTTATTTTCCCACCGTACTTTGACGCTCACCGTTGCAGTACAGGCTCCACCTGAGTTTCCGTTTTCGTGTCATATTTATTTATTTATATTTGTGTCTGTGGGAAGATAAAAGCAAGAGGCAGCTTGTGACAAGTTATATGCAAATGTGACCTGATTCCCGCATTAAAATACAATGTCTTGCTGAAATGCACCTGATACCACCAGAAATACTGCTGTACTACTAATACTACCGAATGTAGGCTACTGACATCATTATTATTCACCTATGATACTATAGTGACTGTGTTTTGGTTCACAGGTCACCAGAACCAGTACTAGAGTTCAGGTAGCCTGCTGCTTTAATGTGCAGGCTTATCACCTCACCTCACACACACACACACACACACACACACACACACACACACACACACACACACACACACACACAGGCAGTGGACCATGGACCAGTTAACGTCATATCCTCCTTTGGCTTATCTAGCTTCCCTGGGAGATCTTAAACCTGTTTCAAAGTAACCTGCACAAAGGGAGGGAGCTATCCTATCAAAATAAAGGCACTAACCATGTCAACAGCTGTGGGTAATTGCTCCTTGGAGATGTTTTTTTTTAAATTATTATTATTTAGGAAGCGCTATACTATAGTTAGGTAACTTCTGCGAAGAGATTAAACTTATTTCCAAGTTATTTCCAAGTTCCAAGGTCTTCCAAGTTTCGTAATGCTTTTTAGATTAAGAAAATGCCACATGTTTGATGAAAACTAGGATGGGATTGAAAGCCAGCATAAAAGCTGAGGAACAAGCTGAAAAATACACTATAGTGCAACATGTGTGTATCGAACTGCTTCGTGCATTAAATTGTGGATTTTTTTTTTAAAGTAAAAATGTAAACGTGCGTGAAATCGTCTCTCTCAACGCTTTTACTCTGAAAGTTAAACCCGGATGTTTGACTTATTACCCGAGCTGCCTCGATCCTGGAAAGCAGCAAGTGGCAAGTGTACCAGCAGCACCTGGAGTAAGATTGTTTTCAAGCAGAGAATCTTAGCACACCTTCACAAACACCTCATTTCTATTTCCGGCGGGCGTTTGGCGCTAATTTGGTGACTTCTTTTTGTTGGTGTGCAGTTTTTCCAGGAGCCGAGGAGCGACAGCGAGTGTCAGAGGAACATAAGCGAGTTTGTTAAAGGCTGCGGGGCTTTCGGTGTGGAGGTGAGTTAACGCACTCAGGTAGAGGCTGCACTGTGGTTTGACCATCAGTTTTAAATGTTTGAATGACCTTTTTTTTTCATTATAGCGGCTATGTTTTGTATATTCCGACATTAAATATGCTTTCTTCACCTTAAACACAGCGAAAAACACTGAAATAAGGTGACCTCCAGTGAGTGATTCATAAGATACTAATGTATCCTTTACAGCTTTATTGATGGCTACTAAAGCTTTGCACATGTGTGTATGAGCAATTTTAGTGTTTTCATGTTGGCAGGTGTTATTACTTTATAATAATCTGTAAATATATCATATATTATGCATATATAGCATGTATATATCACATACAAGCTAAAAGTTCTAGTTTTTACTATTTATTCAGTGATAAGGACATTAGAAAAACCCTTCGTGCATGGTGCTGTGTGCGAAAGTTGCACAGTTTTACTTTTATTGAGACAAAGGGCGTGCATCCTCCTGTGATACACTCCTCTACCTATGCTGAAAATCACCAGCTGAGTTGTTGACTGTGAAGAGAGGAGCTGGCACCGCATTAAAAATAGGCCAAAAATGAGTTTATTTTCAGCCTGTTGCAAAGATGTTTTGTGCCCACAGGATTGCATTGCTGTGTTGCTGCCTGTAGATCATTTGTAGTTATGGAAACAAGAAAGAAGCAGAGATAAGCGTGGACACTCTGTTTTCATTTCTGACTTGGCAGCATCGTTCAGACTGCAGAGCAGATCAATAAATGGGTATGTTTGTTTTCAGGATTACTGTATTCCAGACTAAAGATGCACCAAATGTGAAATTCTGGGCTAGTATGAAGGTCTAAAATAACAATCGCTAATGCCAATAGTGATCTTATTTTTTTCTTGTTTTTTTTCCTTTGATAATTTAGCCAAAGCGATACGGATGTGACACAACAGCTAAACACTGGCCATCACCAATATCATTAACCCGTGTTGTGGGGTACACTAGTGCGTTACCAGTCCAGACAGTTGGGGGTCATCCCATTTGGAATAAGTCACAAGACACAGATGGTGAATGTGTGACTTGATCATTACTATAGTTCTCATCTGTGGCATGCTTTGTGCAAAAGGATGTGTGCTGGAGCTGGAGCAGACTTTTGTGCTGTTCTGAATGTCGTGGCTGCCTTTATTTGGGAATAAATAAACAGTTGTTTGGCACAGAAAGGGTTAAATATGAAGCCGGATATTGAATTTGTTGTAAATTGCCGTGCTAAAAATATCTGTATTGCTCTCTGAGTTCACAATCACATATTAGGGTGTGTGCTTGTGTCTGTGTTTGCACAACGGCGGGCCGAGCCAGGTTATATCCTGCCTCACAGTGAGTGTGAAGAGAGAGCTGGTAAATAGTGTATGATGTGACACACACACACACACACACACCACATAGACGCTATTGATCTTAGCTGTGGAAAAAGCCACAGGATCATAACTGAGAAGAGTAGATTATGCAACACAAGAGTCAAGGTACTAGACGTGCCACATCGTTTCAGTCGGGACTTGAAAAACGATTCTGGGCTTTTAAAAGAGAAAGAATGCAAAAAGATGAAATGAAGGAGAGTAGAAGAGTGGGCTGATGTAATGCAGCATGCCAGGCAGCCAGTGGGTTTTCCAATCGGCTTGATTTAGAGGCATGCCAGCCCTGTTGCTGGAAGCCAGGGTCTCCATTACTAGCAGTCTGACTGACATCAGCATTGTAATTCTCTCAGACAGCCCTCGGACAAGAAGAGGGCGAGCCAGATTGTGCGTCCAGTACAAGAGGATTAGAGAGCGGGCAATAAGTGCCGGCGCAAGTGTGGACGTGATTAACAAGAGCTGCACAATTAATCAAAAAAATATAATCGTTCTCAGAGATTGGCATCTGCTGTTAATTAAACTTAACTGGGGTGGGATATCGATCCTGTGCATTTTGAGTGCCTTCACTGCAACAGTAAATCGAGCGCCGGCTATGATCAGGTAAGCCGTTTGACCCATGACAGGTGTTAGTTGTAAGCAAGCGGTGGCAGTAGTTGCTCTTCCACAGCTGCAGGCAAGAGAGTTTTCTCTACAGGACAAAGTGTAAGGCAGTCATATTGCATGCTGAGATATTATTTGCATTTACTCCAATTTTTTAAAAAGATTTCATGAATTTGTTTCTTTCAGTTTAATGTTTTACTGCAGCTAATGTAAAACTATCCCTAATCTTAGGGCTCTGATTGGACAGCAGCGGCATAATGAGAGTGATGTAAGAAAGATGATGAAGACACTGTTTATTTAGTGATAATTGCCTACTATGACATGAAACAAGCATGCAGGATGTCAGTGTCTAAGGCAAAGAATGTGATCTTTCTGAAAGTGCTCTTTTTTTCTCTTTATGTGATTTATAGTGTCAGATGTCAAATTAATCAATTCTGTTGATACATTGTTATTTAAAGTTGTCCACATTGAACAGCTAAAATGTGTTTGCATGCAGCTGTTGCTCTGTTGCAGGAGAAAGTCTCATTTTGCGTCTTGGGTTAGTGCCAGCAGGAGAGGAGAACACGTGCATTAACTTTTGGGTCCACGCTGCTCCGACTACCAATCAAGCTCGTGCACGTAAATCAAACCAAGAGCTTTCCGAGAAAGACAGCGTGGTTTTATTTATTAGATCAAAGCGGCTCAGTCTGTGCAGAAACCGAGAATGGGGATTTTTTTAAATTTTATTTTTAAATACTTGTAATTTTGCAAAGTTGACTTCCATGCTCCAAATCACTCCACCTTCACACCTTGGGAATTTAGAAGTCATTCCAGTGTGTGTGGAAACACAAGATTTAGAGCGTTAGAAGTATGTAGATTATGGTTGTGTGTGTGCGTGGTGCGTGTGCACTCTGGAGATTAATGGGGGGCTCAGACTTTGAGTAATCCTAGTCCAGACTGCAGTTGGAGTAAGGATGTAAACCCCCCCACTAACTGCTTGTGTTTCTTAATTTTTTTAGGCTGTTTGCAGTTTTCAAACCATAAACTAAATAGGACGAGGATATTTTCCTATGTTATATCTGTATTATTGTTGCTCTATATTTTTCAAGAATAGTCATGGTTGTTCTTAAACTTACTACACAGCAGGTCACAGGGCCCTTGTATTTACACCCACATTTCTGTGTGAAATACATGCACAGCTATTTCAGGAAGGCAGTTTGTGTCCATCTTGATGTCGTGCTCTATGAATTTATTATGAATGTGTGTACTTTTTTTCCCTTTTCAAACTCCTCTATGGTTTATTGCTGCTCTAAAATTTCCTTCATGTTCTTTCTCTCCTTGAAGCCTTTCGAGGTCAATGACCTGCTGCAGGGATTGAACTTCTCTAAGGTGCTAAACTCCTTGGTTGCCCTCAACAAAGCTACTGAAGGTAAAATAATGTGTGTGTGTGTGTGTGTGTGTGTGTGTGCGTGTGTGTGTGTGTGTGTGTGTGTGTGTGTGTGTGTGAGCAATCATTTTCTTCATCTCTGCAATCTTTTGCACTTTTTAGGAGCTTTTTCCAATTTGGCTGCCTTATGAATTTAAGTTCTTTCAACTGCATCGTGTACTTGCAGATTTAAGTGTTTCTGGGGACACCGTATGTGTGGTGCACTCCTCCACGCTGAGGATCAAGTCCTTTGACTCTCTGAACACTCAGAGTCGCTCCTCGAAACTGCTGCAGCCTCAGTACCGCAGCCTGGTGAGTTACCATGGCAGAGGTAGGAGCAATAATCCAGTAATAACAGCAGACAAACAGTGACACTGTTAGGAATATTGTGTTGTGAAAACTCAGATTAATCCTCTAAAGTCCTCTGAAGACGGCGCCTGCCTGAGCAGGACTAATTTCCATTTTTGTGTCGCTTTTTCCTGCTCCCCTCGTTCACAGGACATGTCAGAGGGCAGTGGATGTGGCCAGCTGCTGGTCAAGGCGCGCTTCCCCTTCCAGCAGACCAATGAGGACGAGCTGTCTTTCTCCAAGGGTGACATCATTGTTGTGAACAGGCAGGAGGAGGGGGGATGGTGGGAAGGCTCAATGAAGGGCAAGACCGGATGGTTCCCCAGTAACTATGTACGGGAGCTGAAAGGAAGTGGTGGGTGCAGCTCGTATTGCTTTGGATGTTGTGCACCACTGAGGAGAAATAACTCCTTATTGTTTTAGTCAAAGTACCGTTTTGCATATTGGTCTCATGTTAAGATCTCTGACTTGCAATCTTCCCATCTTTACGCCTGTCAGCAGATTTAGAGCCACTTGCTTATAAAATATTGCACATTTCGCTGCAAGATAAGAGCCGTTAATATTATATGACAGCGTTAAGCTTTAAAATGCATTAAAATAAACACTGGAATGGAAAAAAAAGTGCCCCAATATTATTTTAAAGGGAGTTTGTTTTTTTCCCAAAGCAGTAACACAGACCAATTACACACACCCACATACACACAAACATACTTCCTGCATGCCTGTTTTTACTGATTATAACTTCCTGATCTCTCCTAGCTGAAGGGGTTCTCAAGAACTGAACAAGATGTCATTGATACATAATGTGAATTTAATGTGTGTGTCATATTTTGTTTGTCGAACTCATGATTTCCCCTCATTCCTCACCCTTCTTTAACTGAGCTCACATGTCCCCTAAATCAGCAGATATTTCGGCATTAAATTTGGAGGACATTTAGCTCTATTGATCTCAGGTGGAATTTCCATAAAACTATGATATCCCAGCTAAAGCTAAAGTCTGTGGAGATGTTACTTGCCGCCCTCTGTACTTGTCAGAACCATGTCCTTTGTGGCCGATGTGATTGTGTTGGTTAGTTGCGTTGCTTTCGGAGGAGGAAAAGCAGAGCAGAAGGAAGAAACCTTTGCAGTAACACAAAGACAGGAAGTTCCAGAGCTGCTGTATAAAAAGAGACTTCCTGACGTTAAGCCCGCAGCAGAAAACATCAGCTGTGATAACGCTGCTCTGAGGGACGGCAGTAAATCCAAATGCCCAGTGGGAGTTGTTTGATGTGCGAGATAGCAGGCTTAGACGTCAGAAAACCAGAGCTGTGATGGCTGTGGTTGTTTGTAGAGTAAACAGCGGTGACATAACTCATTCTTATTGAGAGCAGTGAACCAAGATCTGGGAAAAGTGTCTTTCACAGCATCCTTAAGTAGCTTTTTAGTTTCCGTAGTCAGTGGGATACATTTAAAAAGTGCATTAAGTCACCCATTATCTGGAAAATATTTTCCTGCTCTTGTCGCTCGTCTTGCTTTATGTTGCAGCGTCTGGAAATAGTGAACAGAAGGATTTGAGATGGTTTCTGTTATGGCCCATCCAGTGACAGTGAAATGACGTGACATTGTCGAGTCAATGAGTTATAGCATTCAATCACTGGTTGACCTACATGCTGTAATGGCCACAGCATTGCCCTGCAGTTGGGGGAATGTCGGAGCTTTCATCCAAAAACAACGTGTTTCTATGTGACATTAAGGGACAGGGAAAATTTTTCTGTCTGCTCATTCAGCCACTGGTGATCTTTTTCTACTGAGATGAGCCGTACAGTATCAGAGCACTACTATGGAAGGGAAGAGTTTTTTTCTTTTGTAGCGTGTGAGCAATCAGAGCTGAACTTTCTTTTTTACTTTAAGTTTGTCTTGTTAGATTTAGCTTTTAAGTTAAAAAAAATACTGTGTCATGCTGTTATATGATGCCTTCACTTTTATTGTTATTTAACAAAATTTGCACATATCTCGTAGTTTGTTTTTATCTCTATTTTAAACCAGTGACCTTTAAAGTGTCCCTCTTTCTCCATTTTCAGACAAAACATCAGACAAGCCGAAGTCTGGGACACTCAGAAGTCCGCCCAAAGGCTTTGATACCACGATCATCAGTAAGACCTATTACAACGTGGTAAGCATCACAATCTTAAGAAATTTGTGTGTGTGTTTGCGTACCTACGTGTTTGCCAAGCCTGTCGGCTTTTGTGGACTGACACAATCCGTTCTTTTCCACACATCTGTTTAATGATTGTGTAGCATGTAATCATTTGTGCAGCTTGCATGGCACCCCCTACATGTGTCATCTGTATGTGCGAGTGCAGCAAGCATAATGTAGGTTACTTCTTCCACTCCACTGGTTTCTGGGGCAGCCTTGCCTCAGGGCTGGCTACTGCTGGTGCTTGCGTGAGTGTTTGTGAGTGTTTCAATAATGCAACAAGCTGCAGAACCTCGCAACTCCATCCATCTTTGGATGGGTTACCTGAGTCTGTCTCATACACAGACACACACACACACACACACACACACACAGACACACACATACACACAGACCCTGCCTGAAGTCAAAGCTGTTCCTAAAAAGAAATGCAACAGCATGAGGACGTAGATAAAAGTAATTGTTTTTTTCATCTGAAAGAGTCCCCCAAAGCATTAGAACAGGAGCTTTTAAAGAGAGAAGATGCAGGCTTTTTGTTTGTGTGTGTGTGTGTGTTTAAAAGTGCCAAAATACAAATGTTTTTATCACTTGCACTGGCATCATCTCTGTGTCCTCTTGTCCATTAAAAAAATGAAAAATAAAAACAATTGATACAAAAATGTAATTGTACTTGCTTGAAAGGCTGTTAAACATATACTGCCTCCTGACCTGAGGGAAGACACAACACCCTCTTACCCATCAGTGTGCAATTCATTAACCTCATTACTGTGAGGTTTCTGATGTCATGGCGAGATTAGCCAATTAGCCTGCGGAGTCAGACCCTTGGAAAGCTAATCGAGCGAGTGCTACAGCTCCCCAAGGGTCCAATAACGTTCCCTTTTAGCTTGTGACGAATACGCCTCCCACTGAAAAGCTGTTTTCTTATAAACTCGTTTCAACCTGCTGTTTGTGCAATGGTCCCAAACCTAAAGATAGAAGCTTACAGTGATATGGAACAGAGTGGCCTCTGACTTTTTCACTCTTTTCAATGATTCTGTTGTGTGTGTGTGTTTGTGTGTGATGGCTTTATCAGGTCCTGCAGAACATCCTGGAAGCAGAGACTGAATATTCAAGGGAGTTACAGAGTCTCTTGGGTTCATACCTTCGCTCACTTCACCCCACAGACAGGTAGAGTTATTTTTACACCTTTTCGTTGTTTTATTCAACAGAGACGTATTTTTTTCGAGGGGGAGAAACACACTATCATCAATTCATATTCCACATGTATACACATATATACCAGTTAGAATATCGTATAGATGATCTCATTTGTACACACATATATTAAAAAAAAACACTAATTACTATCCCTGAACATACTATTGAATATTTCAGGATTACCACATCAGACATTAGAATTTAGAAAGCCTTTACCCTCCATAAATTATGTTTAATATTGTAATTGGATATAATTTTTTTAAATTACAAGGCTAGGTTTTTAACATTACATGGCCATATATATAATTCATGAAACAGATGGATCTGATAGTTTATCTGTAGTCAGATTCCAGATATACAGAGAAGTGTATTTTCTGACCCACCACTCCATCAGGATTATTATTACTCCTCTCCTCTCCTCTGTTCTGCAGACTCAGCAGCATCGACATCAGTCACATTCAGGGGAATCTGGAAGAGATTTCAACATTTCAACAAATGCTGGTCCAGTCCTTGGAAGAGCATACCAAGTCAGTATATATTTCTCTTCTTAGTCTTCAATGTGAATTGGAATTACATTTTTTGTAGTCTTTCTAAAATATGCACAATACCCAGATGAACTTCCCATATGAACATCCTGTTGCACTAACAATAAATCTTCCAGCTTCACTTTCAAACAGAGAAGTGCACTCAGACCAGCAGCGGTGCTGAGTTCATGTTGGCTGTTGTTGTAGCAACAGAGACATCTGCTGGCCGGCTGAAGTCTCACAGCCTGCTTTTCCAGTTTGCTCATGAACAAACACAGCAGCTAAACCAGAGTTTGATTTGTATAACTTATGATTGGATGTTTGTCACTAAATGATCTCTTTAGCAGAAGAGGAACATTATGGTCTTAAACTGTCTTTGGTCTTAAAATGCTGCGTTCCCATCAGAGTTTTCACTTCTGCTTTACATTAATTATAGGCCTGAGGGCTAGCTAACGCCCATGATTATCACAGACTGAAACTATTAGTATATCTTTATGTGCAGCAAATGTACTATGAGTCAGTTTTTGTGATCCCAGCATGCACTTTGTTTGTACAGGCTTCCTGAGAGCCAGCAGAGGATCGGTGGGTTCTTCCTGAGCTTGATGCCTCAGATGAAGACCATCTATGTGGCCTACTGCTCCAATCACCCGTCCGCTGTCAATGTACTCACACAACACAGGTACCGTCCAAGAAATTTAAATCACAGCAAAACGTCCTGTCCCTGAAGAGGGCGCTCATATACTGGATTTTGTATATTTGTCTATGTATGTGTGTCATAGTGAGGAATTGAAAGAGTACATGGACTCAAAAGGAGCATCCAGTCAGGGGGTCCTCACACTGACCATTAGTCTGAGTAAGCCCTTCACCAGACTGGAGAGATACCCAACCCTGCTGAAAGAACTGGACAGACATATGGAAGTAAGCTTGAATCGCCCCATTTGTCTCTGCTGGTATACTCTGGTCCTGCAAAATTTTATTGAGTGAAGATAACTGGTGTAAATGATATTGAAAGGATGGAAAAAGCTACATTTTTCACGTTCTTTAATCTTTAATGTTTTCTATGTCTTTTAGGAGCAACACCCCGACCGAGCTGATCTCCATGCTTCTATTGCAGCCTTTAAAAACCTCGCTGTAAGACACACCCTCATCAGTCACTTTAGTTACTGTTTCATTGTATCCATCAGAAACGATCTGGCTGAGTTTTTGAACATTTACGTGTCTCTTCTACATTTCTGTGTTCTCAGGCTGAGTGTCAGGAAGTCAGGAAGAAGAAGGAACTGGTGTTGCAGATTTTAACCGAACCAATCAGAAACTGGGAGGGGGACGATATCCGAACTCTTGGCCCTGTCCTCCACATGTCTCAGGCTGCTGTTCATTCGCAGAACTGTCAGGTACTCATCACAACCTGCAGACAACTTACCTACACACTAAATCAGTTGTTGTATTTATGAAATGAAAGACGCACAAATCTCATTCAGTGCAGTAAGATCGTACGATTGGACAGTCTCTGATCATCCAGCTAAACCTGAACATATTTGTTAAATGGAGAGTTTACATAAATTGTGCTGTGTGAATGCACCAGAAGATTATATTCAGTTCCACAATGAACACGGTTCAGTTCAGAACATCTTATTTTTCAGGAGCCAAATGAACGCCACCTCGTCCTCTTCCCTCACACTCTGCTCATGCTCTCTGCCAGCCTGAGAATGAGTGGATTCATCTACCAGGTATGGTACACTTGATTTGATTTCTGTAATATATGCATAATTTACACAGTAATGTTTCCGTTATTGCTATGTAAAATTTGCTTGTGCACACCATTATTTCTTTGAGGTCTCAAACATTACTGGATTAGCTGGTGCACTGACGAACACTGTTTCTCCTTGTGTCTGCAGGGGCGGATACCATTATCAGGAATGCTTATCTCCAGGATAGAGGATGGAGAAAACTTGAGGAACGCTTTTGAAATATCTGGTCAGCCCTCGCCTTCATTTACTAGAAGACATTTTTAGCTGAGCTCATTTATAGAATCTCACGTGTTTTCAGCATATTTTATACTTATGGCCTGCGAGTTTCTGCACGCTCGCCTGACCTAAATCCATTAGAACGCCTCTGGGACATTTTGTTTCAGTCCATCAGCCACCAGGCTGCACCTCAGACTGTTCGGGAGCTCGGTGATGCCCTGGTCCAGGTCTGGGAGGAGATCCCCCAGGACACCATCTGTTGTCTCATTAGGAGCCCCGACGTTGTCAGGCATGCACACAAGCACAGGGGGCCATAGAAACTACTGAGTACTGAGTACCATTCTGAGTTGCTGCAGTGAAATTTCAGCAAAACAGACTAACCAGCTGCATCATTTCTTCACTTTGATTTTCAGGGTGTTTTTGAATTTAGCCGCTGTTGATTGATCATTTTCATTCCCATCAAACAACACATTACCCAGTCCATATCTTGTGCAAAAGCATTGTGGGAATTGCATGGAGCTACCAGCTTCCAGCAGTTTTGTATAACATGTGCTTACCTGTGTGCACATTAACACCTTCCACTGCACGTGTGTCATTGCGCAGGCAGCCAGGGTGAGCGGATCCAGGTAGCATGTAACAGTCAACGCGACCTACAGGACTGGCTGGACCTTCTAACGAAACACACCCACACTACGTCTGCACACACGCACTTACACAAGCCTCTGTCTGCCTGTCACACGGTAAGTACGCATATTTTCTAGGTCACGACTTTCTAATCTGCCTCTGGTCACTTTTCTCTACTTTTCCACTTCACTCGTCTCCACTTTTCCTCCCAGCTGCCCTCCCACCCTGCCACTCCCTCCAGACAGTCTGAGTCTCGTGGGGGGAGCAGCGGGAACACTTATCATACGCTTCCCCATCTCACCTCATATGGTTTGGGACCCAATAGCAGCCCCATGTGGGGACCCCTGGAGCCACCAAGTACTCCCAAACCCTGGAGCTTGAGCTGCCTTCGCCCTGCTCCACCACTTCGGCCCTCTGCTGCTCTTTGCTACAAGGAGGTACTCAACTTTAGAGTATATTACAGAATACTGAATACGCTGCCTTTAGGGCCTGTGTGCATGCTCTGCAAAGATTTTTCCAGATTCATTCCCTTCTCCCTTGTTGTATTGTTTGATGTAATTAAAGACTTTTATTTTCTCAGTCTTGTTGAACTGAATTCCAGTTTTATTTCTCCAGTATGTTTGCTTTTCTTTTTAAGGACATGAGTAAGAGTCCTAAGAACGTGAAGAAGCTCCTCCCGAAGAGGAAGCCAGAGAGGAAACCTTCAGAAGAGGACTTCACTGTCAGAAAGAGTAAGCGCTGCACAGAAGCTTGAAATTCAACAACCCAAAGGTTACTGTTGAAAACTACTGATAACACTCTTTAAAATTAATTTCAGCTCACTCGTTATAATTATAAAACTGTTGCCACAGAAGCTTCTATGACTTTATAGCAATATAACTAATAATAAATTCTAAATTGAATGAAACTGGTAAAGTTCATGAAATGTCATAGACTGAAAACAGTAAGTGACTCATAGTGACAGCCCACTGGATACATTTTATCAGATTTTATGATTAAAATGAGTTCTCTTTTATCAATAAAACAGCATATTAGTTTTTTCTATAGTAGAAGCCTGCACCTCTGCTGAAATCCAGACTGTGTTGATTTTCCATGTGTCTTGGTTGATCCCTTTAACTTTGAGATGTAGTTGAAGTTGGAGTCAGCCCTCTTTGAGGAAGTTGTACAATGTTGAAATGTCTTCCAGAGGGAATAAATGTGCCACCTCATCAGTTTCCTGGCCTGTCCTTGTCTCTCAGGTACAGCAGCTCTAGAGGAGGATGCTCAGATACTGAAAGTCATTGAGGCTTATTGTACCAGTGCCAAAACACGACAAACTCTCAACTCCAGTGAGTACAGAAACACACACACACACACACACACACACACACACACACACACACACACACACACACACACACACACACACATACTCATCAGTATAATGTATGCAAGCACATCATATATAGACTGACGTAGTTGCTGTGAGTCTTATTGCAAACCATTGCTTTTCTGCTTTTGGCTCTAACAGTGTTTTTCTCTCTTCTCTCTTTTCATGTCTTACCTCAATTCCTCTGCTTTCCTCATCCTCCAATTATTGTTTGACTCATTAATGGCTTCATACATATTGTCCTGTTGGGTTTTATTACCATCATCCTTTTTTAAAAAAATTTATCATGATCACAACTGGGTTTTTAATTTCTGTTTGCGTTTGGTTCAAATGTTCTTTTACTTTATATATATATATATATATATATATATATATATATATATATATATATAAAAATTACTGGTTACACCTTCACTTTGGTTTATGTTCCTCCCCTCATCCTCAATTTGGTTTTTTTTCAAATATCACCCATTGCTGGTTCTTTAAAGCCTGGCAAGGAACCGACCTCATGCACAACCATGTGCTCGCTGACAACAGCCTCACAGTGGCTGGTTTGCCTGGCAACCCACCGTGTTCTGACCAATCAGAGGACTCGGATTATGACAGTATCTGGACTGCACATAGTTACAGGACTGCCTCGTTTTCTCGTAAGATATTAGTGGTGCGACCTCGAAATGCCGGCGAAGCAGCTGGTTTAAAGTTAGTGTTAGGCATGTGCAGAGCTGTGAAAATGTATTTGCTTCTCTCCTGATTTTTTTTTTTGGGCTATTTCTCACATTTGCATGTTTCAGATCATAACTACCTAGCTCTATGTAAAAAAGTAATTGCCCCCAAAACCTAATATCTGGTTGTGCTGATGGCCCAACATTTTCCTACAGGGTTTTTAGTAGAGAGCAGAATTTGTGGTTCCATCAATGACAGCAAGTCGTCCTGAAGCAGCAAAGCAGCCACAGGCCATCACACTACCACCACCATGTTTGACTGCTGGTCTGATGTTTTTTTTATGAAATGCTGTGTTAGTTTTATGCAGATGTAACGGGACTCAAACCTCATATAGAATATTTTCCCAAAAGTCTTTGGGATCATCAGGACGTTTTTTGGCAAATGTGAGGCAAGTCTTTGTGCTCTCTTTGGTCAGTTGTGGTTTTCTCCTTGAACTCTGACCTTAACTGAGCTGAGTGAGGCCTGCAGTGCTTTCTTGTGGTTAATCACAGTTAGTTCATGTCCAGGCAGGATTTTCCCCCTTAATAAATGAAATCATCATTTCAAATTTAGTATTTACTTGGATTATCTTTTTTCTAATATTAAAATTTATTTGATGACCTGAAACATTTAAATGTTACAAACATGCAAAAACCTACGAGATCAGGAGGGGGGGGGGCACAGCACTGTATATACTGCTAAATTGACTCAAACCCTTTCTGTATGTATGCACGTGTACTCTACGTGTCTGTGCTATATAATATGTATTTAGTAGCTGTCTTTGTGTATTAGCCTTTGTGTATTCCCTTTAGTAACAGCACCCTTAGTAAGACTATACCTGATAGTACAGTATATGTTTATTACTGTTTTAAATGCATACAAACAAAACAAGCAAGTGGACGAGTACAGTAACAGGATAACTGGTGATCCTTTTGTGACAGGCAGACTGATTATCTTCAGGTTTAAGCGCTTTTGCCTCAGTCAGAGTGCTGTTAAAATTGAACTGATTTTTCTCAGTCTCCACTTACAGAACAAAGTCCTGCATTCTGTCAAACTTTGGTGTCAAATATTTATTTAATTCTCTTATATCTGCCAAATATTGTCATTTAGTGTTTGCTTGCTTGTAGTTTGTAAGTTAATGCTCCTGATATTCTCCTTTGAACTGTATCTTTGCAAGTTTTAATGATAAAATAGGTATGTGTGCTTTTGTTACACATTATATTGTGCGCTAATAACCTGACTGTTGTCATCGTTCAATCAGGCTCCAGTAGGAAGGACGTCCAAATGTTGTTCCCAGAAGAGGAGAAGATTATAGTGGAGGAAACACGGAGCAATGGACAAACTGTAGTAGAGGAGAGGTGAGAGATGAAGATGACATCTGCAGCATGCAAGCAGAGACTTAAACATGTGAAACTGTGGAAGTTCAGTCAGTGCTGTTGAAATGGTGAAACATTAAGAGCTGTTCTGTGCCTGCAGGAGTCTGGTGGACACTGTGTACAGTCTCAAAGATGAAGTCCAGGAACTCAAACAGGTCAGTTTCCAATTCTTTAAAAAAAAAAAATACAAGGTTATTACTGCCAAGATCGTCTTACTGTAATCAGCTTGTTGTTCGTGTTTTACATGAAGGTTCAAAGTTAGGTCCAAGAACACAGATGGTCTCCAAGAAGTTGCTGTCACTGTGGTTGAACGCATTTCTGCATATTTAATTAGGGACACATGCTGTATTGGCAGATGCTTAATCCTCATATAAGATAACAAGAAATCAGTGTTTTTGGTTCTACTAACAGAATTATTGCATATAATTAATTAATGATACTGTGGAGATGTTTTGCAGTAGCTGCAGAGTCAGGATGGAGCCTGTTTCTAAATGGAGGTTCTGAATGATTACAAATCTACCTGTTTGTTAAGGACTTTGATAGTGAGGGAGGACGGGGCAGTGTGATGGGTTTTTGCATTGGTTTCGAGCCAAAAAATTCCATATTAGTGTAAAGGAGTAGCTGAAAGTAGCTTTTCCAGTGCATCTCTGTTATTAATGGCTTAGATCACTGTAGTGTTTATGAACTGACCTTTTCGCTGTCTGTTTCTGCCTTTGTAAGTTTACTTAACTCTTGGTGATGGATTTCATATCATCTCTTTTATTTATTTTCCTCTGTTTTTCCCCTTATCCTTTTGCCTTCCCTCCAGGACAACAAGAGGATGAAGAGGACGCTGGAGGAGGAGCAGCGGGCGAGGAAAGAGCTGGAGAGGATTGTGAGGAGAGTCCTGAAGAACATGAACGACCCGACCTGGGATGAAACTAACCTCTGAGATTCGTATATCTGACCCTGAAGGATGAGCTCACCTTCTGACTTTTAAACGACTACGTGACAAACAAGTCATTCCACCTGTGTGGACAAGAAGCTGCCTATAGTTCATTCCGCTTCAGCACGTCTCCATTTCCACTAGCTTTGACCTTCACAGTGATCTGTGTGCCAAACTGTGGACCAATGTAAAACAGCTGCCAGCCATAAGCAAAGCTATCCCAACTGACCTTAAAGCTGTGAAGCCATACTAGCCTGTAGGCAAGCTGATTAGCCATCTTTGAAACACTGACACGATAATCAAGAGGGTTTTTTTTCCCCATTTACTTTGTGTACTTATCTCTCATTGCTTTTTAATGCAACATTTCACAGTTGCTGGGACAGTGTTTGACTGACTGGCCTGGTGCATGAACACAAGCTCTACATGAGTTTGTTTATTTCACAGATTATTGTGGATGAAGCTCCTCCTTGAAACTTGAACGGACATTCTATTCCCACGCTCCACATTTCATTTCTCATTTTCAGTTGTGAAATCATCATAACGGGACTTTTAAAAACAGATTTACAGACAAAAAAAAAATTAAAAATATAATGTTCATTCAGTTTATATTTTTTACATTTTAAATGAAACCTAAGTCTACCAGCACTTATAAGCGACCTCACGAGTTTTACGGGATTAGATTGCATTTTCAGTGTTGTGTGAATACACACTTACTTTACAGATACATATAAGTAGTAGAGTAGCCTTACTGATCTTTGCTTGGACCTATTATGCCGGTTTATCCACTTCTGCATACAGATGTTTGGAGGCTCGAGATGAAAAATAATTTGGGGTTTAGATGATCGTGCTCGAACGTCTCAAATCAAAACAAGAAATCGTAGAAATGCGTAGTTGCTGAAGAATAAGCCCGCTATTGTCGAATGGTTTCTCAGGAATTAAGATGACCCTCAGGGAGTTCCAGATTAACATCCATTTCAAATTTCACATCCAGAGCAATATTTAAAAATTAGATTTTAAATTGTAACGTGGGGGCTACAAAAACTCGTAAACCAAGATCTCCCTAAAATTCACGCTGTCCAGAAACAATGCTCATGGAGGTTTTATTATTTTTAAAAAATACAATAAATTTTGTTTTTTGAGTGATAAAATTAAGATGATAGAATTGATGTGAAGAAACGGCGTTTACAAATTCACAGTTTTCTAATCTTTGCTTCTGATAATCAAATCTTTTGGTTGTCCAAATGATGAAAAGGTAATTCTTTAAAGTTTCAGCTACCTTTAAAAACCTTAGGATATTACCACCTTTAACGTGCGGCAATGCATAATCTATCATTGATATTGTAAAATAAAAGTAATAAAAATGCAGCTTCACTAAAAAAAAATAGAAAAATCCGCAACGATGTAACTTAGAATATCAACAAAAATAGAACAATAAGAACACTAAAAAAAAAAATTGTAGGTTTATATTTTAATCCACTGTCAGCAGCTGAAAGCTGTAGTCGCAGTGTAGGAGACTGCAGGAGTTGACCTCTGACTCTGAGGTGAAGAAAGCACTTCGACACTAAAAATGAAGCCCAGATAAACACCCACGCTCATCTTTATCGAGTCCTAACGTCATTTTTTCCAGAGTTAAACAGTCAGTGTCCTTTTCTTTTTCCAATACCAAAGGCAAAGCAATACAACACTGGAAAATGTTTTTTATGATGTCAATATGCAACTTATTGTGCAATGATTTCTTATTTTTTATATTTGTCATTATGTTTTTACTCTGGCTTTGATTTGTAACACTCGTTATTTTCTACTGGAGCTACAGTTTTCTTGTGCCATTGGGAGAGGAAAAAAGTCCTTTGTTAAAGCTTTTATCTTTAAGACTTCACCTACAAATTACATATTACTGAAAGTAGAGCCACATTAATGTATTAATGTATAATGAATACAGTATGCCATTTACTGGCTTTAACTAATGTATTTAACTGAAAGTGACTGATGTAAGTGCATTGTGTGTTCAGATGTTATAGCAATGAAGGTGATTACAGTAGTTACTGTGACAAAAATCATCCCACCCCCTATTTATTTCACCCGTTTGTCTGAGTGAATAAAGTGTTGAATCAATCATGGACCTCAGTCTCCAGTCAGTTAATATCTCTGCTGAGAATAAGTTAGATGAGTGAATTTATTTCCCTGCCTGCTGTGCATTGATCTTTTTCTGCAGCTCGCATTTTGTTTCATGCCTTTCATCTAATTTCAGCAGCACATTAGTGTTTCTTTATTTTTCTTAGGAGCCACATGCTGGGCATGCTGTGATCCACCTGTAGCGCTCCCCGTAAATAGGACTATTAATCGGGGTAGGGCTTTTGGGTTCTTACAGTGTATTCCACTCTTTCGTAACCCTGAATAATTCAGTGTCAATTTAAGCCTTGGATTTAATTTAACAATATAACACTATACACACAAATTCTTTCGAAACACACTCTGTAGGAACTCACCTGAAAAGGGTTTTGTCTCTTCAAGAGTTTTAAATAAAAACCTGTGAACACACTTTGCAGATGAAATGGTTTCTACTTATCTATAAGCTATAAACAAACTCACAACACTCAAGTTTTAAGAAATAATATGAACTGATTTACTCAAAAAATATTATTGTTGATTAAAGATAGGAAAAGCAAATACAATCACAACCTTTCTTTAACAGTTAAATGACTTGTACCCATTTGTCTCAAAATACAACCAATATGATCTGTGGGCCCACATACACACACACACCTAAAGCCGGCAAACTCAAAGTTACTTAAAACCAAATAAAACGGTGCAGGCCTGGTTCGTGGCTAGAGTACGTGGAGGCCCAAAACAAACTGGCCGTTTCACTCCTTAGTGAGCCAAATAAAATGAGTGGTACCTTAGTATTTTGGTTGCTTGCTTGTAATCCAGCAGTCAGGTAAGCGCTATGAAGCAGATCCTTCTCACCTCACCGGCACAGCAGAGTCCACTGTCTCCTCGCTCACCTCGCTTCCTCAAACAGTCACAGATGAGGCTCTGTCAATCCTCTGTCGGGGTATTTACTCCATTCCCGGGCTGGAAACAGTCTTGCCCCTCTGGCACAGTTCAACTGGGTTAGTCCAACTATAAGCAAACAGTCGGTACACTTGTGGTGTGCTGACTCACTGCTATCACGGTCATTAGCTTAGCCATAGCACACTCGCTAGCGCTCGGGCTAACATTAGCATTAGCGCCACAGTCATACACAGTCTTTAACATAGAAGAATTGGCAATCCTTCTCGTACTCTCAGTAGGCAAACCTTGTGCTCTTACAGCAGATTGTCGAGCTGACAGTCCCACAAGAAAAACACAAGAATCCCCATTTCTGTGTACCTAGCCTTAAAACTCTTCTGTCTGACTCCGACACGCTCGTCTTTTTTTCTCTCTCCCTTCCTCCTGCCGTTCGGTCCACACTCCCCCTACAGTCTACTCCTGACACATTAACCCCATAAATGCTGGTTCAAACAGTTTTTAGTCACACTTTACATTTTTTAAACATACCTAAACAAACAAATCACAGTATTAAATGTATTTAAACCTTTCATGACCCAAACCACAGTTTCCAAAAAGTACATTTATATATTAACTGATTTTAACAATTGTTTTTAAACTAAACCAAAACACATTTTTTAACCGGGTTACACTCTCCCCCTTCTAAATGGTTTTGATGTCCTCATCAAACAAAATGTACTCGATTTTTAAAGTAGGCTTAAGGTAAAGGGTGCATTAGCTACATTAACTTAACTCTGGCCAATCTTAATGATAACACCTCTATGCACAATAGTGACAGGCTTGTCTTTTGACATACCAGGCTCATCATAGGTTAATCGAATGACTGGCTTCACTGTTCTTCTTGGACGAGCTACAGGTCTGCTAACCATTTCTGAGCTAGAAATTTGAGCTTCGCTGTGGCAGGGGTTGTCAGACTCTGGATCACTTTCTTCCTCCAGAACTGAATCTTGATCACCATCTTCACCCATGCTGTGGGTTTCCTCCTCCCAGCTGTCATCCTGGATGGGGTCTGATGGTCTTGCAGTATCTCTTTCCTTTTGCAGGATTTCTCTCAGGAGAGTATCGTAATGTTTCTCAGGGCCATAAATACTCCACATCTGATGAGGAATCTTCACTGTCCTGCAACTTTTGAAGAATTTCCTGAGCGTCAGGTGAGGCTTTCCTTGATCTCTTTTGTGTCTTAGCTCTTGTCGTTGTTTGGCCATTGGACTCGTCCTCAGTCTCTACCACTGGCAATCTTACCAGTTGTCCAATCGGCAAGAGATGATCACGATGAAGGGTCTTGACTGGTCCTCCTCCATCTTCCGGTTTCACTTTGTACACTGGTAGATTGGGCATCTTTCCCATCACTACATATGGTATAGGACTCCATCGACTCTCC
>JAMQGT020002213.1:0-26864 GCA_024447675.2 Pterophyllum scalare | reverse complement strand
ATGTTATGTAGTTGTTACTTGGTTGGTTGGTATTTGCTCTTTGTCTGTTGAATGTTGATTGGTTGACAAATGGGCTGGAATAGGGAAGGGAGCAACAGTGGAGCAAATCAGGAATTGGAGTGCAAAGAAACAGATCAAAAACTACAGTGTTAAAAATATATACAGTGGCTACAGTGGACACTTTTCACTGTTTTTAACGCTCAGTTTCACTTCTGTTCTTTATATGTTATAACTTAGCCACGGAGAAAAGTTCTCTGATAGACTAACAACAGCACAAGCAAGAGTAGTCTGCAAACTGATTGTACCACATATTTTAAAAAACTGCCTCCATTGATAACAGACACTCTCTGCAGGCAGACGGTAGTGGTGTGACATACTGCAAGATTTGGTATTGATTGATACCAAGTAAATACATGGCCAGTATCGCCGATACTGATGCCGATACTGATGCCGATACTGATGCCGATACTTTTTAATAATTATGAAGAATTTTCATGAAGTTTGTGTTTTGTGATATTTTTTTTCTTTACTTTTGATCATTAATTATTTAAAAGACAGAATAGAATTGGGCAAAGTTTATAGGTAAATAGGAAATACTTTATCAAAATAAAAGTTTTTGTTCTGAAACAATAGAACAGCAACAAAACAATTTTCCCCATACATTGTGATGTTTGGATTTTTTTCTTAAATAAAGTGTACAAAATGATCATTCAATAACAAATTAAAA
The DNA here is from genome assembly GCA_024447675.2 of Pterophyllum scalare. NCBI lineage: Eukaryota > Metazoa > Chordata > Actinopteri > Cichliformes > Cichlidae > Pterophyllum > Pterophyllum scalare. The sequence goes on along the minus strand of JAMQGT020002213.1, from coordinate 26,137 downwards.
CTTTTTTCAGGTAGAGTGTTTAGAAAGTATAATACAAAAATGTAATAAAAAATATCGCTTTATTCAATAATTTTCTGGATTTTTGTCTTAAATAAACAAGCTGTACAAAATTATCACTCCACAACATTATAAAACATTTACGCTTCCGGTCCCGCCCCGGCACTTCTGGCATTGGATTTAATGTAAAAAATATGAGACAATTTGGCCCTTTAAGTTGCTTTTTTGACATTTCGATAACTCCTCTTAATTGGAGGGGAACGCGAAATATCAAAAAAAGTAACTTAAAGGGCCAAATTGTCTAATATTTTTTACATTAAATTGCGGGCCAGAAGTAGGGGGCGGGGCCAGAAGTGGCCAGCGGGCCGGGAGTGCTGACAAATTCCTTTTTTGCCCCAAGTAAAATATGTCACATGTCACGTGACTGTATAATGTCAAAACACTGCAGGGAGGGGAGGAGCAAAGTGTGCCTGCTCTGTGCTGTAACAGGAGCGGCACTTAAACAGTCAGCTCGCATCTTTGATGAAACTGCAGCACTGCATACAGGAGAGAAACTGAAGCTAAAGTATCTATCTTATTACACTAGTATTGTTCAATATCAATACCAACGTTGGTATCGATATTTGGATCGATCCGCCCACCACTAGCAGACGGACAGTCTGTGTGTGAGAGGACTAGTGCTCTAAGTATAAAACAAAAGTGCTTATGAATGTGTATGTAATCAGCTGAATGTGGTTTACATAGTGTGGTCTTAAAAGGCTAAAAAAAAGTCTATATAAATGCATTCTATTTTGTTACAGTCCCAGATGAGATATAACTCACTTACAAGGACACCAGATGTGAGCAAAATCATGAAGACAGTGGCCAAAATAGTGCTATTTTAAAATATTATTAAGAGGTTTTGATCTAAGTTTAAAAGCTTTTTCATTAAATCTCAGCTCTGAAATGCCAGACAGCAATTATTTCCTCACAAAATAGTACTATGAACCAATTAATGGAAAACTGCAGTGGTAATTGTTATTGCAGACTCAAAAATGTAAACTTGAGTGCTTGTTTGTGTTTATATGCATCTATGAGAGTAAAGTATTAAAGTGTATGAGAGATCTTTTAAATTTTCCCACAAACAGCAAGTAAGGTGACTTTCAGAACACTTGGCAACCTCCCATAATTGCAAGCTTTTATTATGATGAAGCAAAGCTACCTCTCTAAAGAGGCTCTTCAGGAAAAGAAAGACCCAATGAGGGATGTGTCCTCTGTGTTGGGTGGAAACTGTTTGTTCAAACTGCCATCAGGCTGCATTGTTGAGGACATATTGTGGTCATTTATTTGAAACTTGTGACAGTGTCCATTCAATTAGATGGAATGCCTAATATCTTGAGAAAATGGGAACTGGAACAAAATTTCACATCATAATCCAGGGCCAGTACTTACCTTCTGAATTCTCAGGAGAGTCATATTATCATTATGTAAGGTAGCAATTGTCTAAGGTTCTGTTGAAGCTATTTTCTAAGGAATAATGTCAGGGGCACCTGAAATAAAAATCAGATCCAGTAACTTACTGAATTTGCTAGGTAGCCCGAAATAACATAAGCCCATCTTTTACTCCTTTTGTCAAGGCAGGGCAGTGTGGAAGGTAGACTTAGGACCTAAAATGCAGGACTTGGCAGATTTCACAGGCTTCATACAAAATCTTCTTTGAAACAGAACTTGGCCAGATAATCGGCAAAACCAGAATCTTCAAGCTGAACAGGACACAGACACACCAGTGAGAGGGGATGACGTGGCAAAGAACAGAAGGAAACTGTGCAATATATACACAAGGGGTAACAAGATAATGGGAGAAGAACACAGGGAGCAAAACTGAAAAAAACCACACAAAGACCAAAAGCACACCAAAATATAACAAAAAAAGTGGCAAACACAGAGACCAAGACTAAGACACTTGAACTTGACACCAAAACGGGAAGGTAAACAAACAACTGAGACACAGCTGACTTCACACAAGCGGAGCTAAGGATGAAATGCAAAGGCAAAGGCAAGATGAGGGTGGACTGGATCACAAAGGAACAAACATGAAACGAGGAACAAGGATAAACTCAGAGTTGCAAAACAACAATGAACTAAGAACCAAACAGATATAAAGTAACAGAATTTAAGAGTCCAAAACAGAAAATGCTGGGTCAATGATCCAGGACCATGACACCTTTACAAATGAATACTTTTAACAATGATGTGCAGCAATTGCTTTACCTACCCCACAAAAACTGATACACTATATTATCATCATGATTGGAACACCTGAATCATTGAATTCAGGTGTTCCAATTACTTCCATGGCCATAGATGTATAAAATCAAGCACCTAGGCAGAATGGTTTGCTCTCAGCAACTCAGTGAATTCCAGCGTGGTACCATGATAAGATGCCACCTGTGCAACAAGTCCAGTCGTGACATTTCTACTGCTAAAACAGCTACTAAAAATATTCCACAGTCAACTCTTAGTGCTATTATAACAAAAGTGAAAGCAATTGGGAATGACAGCGACTCAGCCATGAAGTAGCAGACCACAGAAAATCACAGAGCGGGGCGGATGCTGAGATGCATAGCACGCAGAGATCGACAACTTTCTGCAGAGTAAATTGCTACAAACCTCCAAACTTAATGTGGCCTTCAGATTAGCTTAAGAGCAGTGCGTAAAGACCTTCATGGAATGGGTTTCCATGACCGAGCAGCTGAATCCAAGCCTAACATCACCAACCACAACGCAAAGCATCGGATGCAGTGGTGTAAAGCACACTGCCACTGGACTCTAGAGCAGTGGAGATGTGTTCCCAAGTGATGAATCACACTTCTTCGTCTGGCAAGCCGATGGATGAATCTGGGTATGGTGGTTGCCAGGGGAACAATACTTGTATGACTGCACTGTGCAACTAAATGTAAAGTTTGGTGGAGGGGGGATTATGCTGTGGGCTTGTTTTTCTGGAGTTTGGCTCAGCCCTTTAGATCCAGTGAAAGGAATTCTTAATGCTTCAGCATACCAAGATATTTTGGACAATTTTATGCTCCCAACTTTGTAAGAACAATTTGGGGATGGCCCCTTCCTGTTCCAACATGACTGCGCACCAGTATGCAAAGTCCATAAAGACATGGATGATTGAATTTGGTGTGGAAGAACTTGACTGACCTGCACAGAGTCCTGACCTCAACCCATAGAACATCTTTAGGATGAATTGAAGGGCAGACTGTGAGCCAGGCCTTCCCATCCAACATCAGCGTCTGTCCTCACAAATGCACTTCTGGAAGAAGGGTCAAAAATTCTCATAAACATACTCCTAAATCTTTTGGAAAGTCTTCTCAGAAAAGCTGAAGCTGTTGTAGCTGCAAATGGTGGGCCTTATGAAACCCTATGGTTTTAGAATGGGATGTCATTCAAGTTCATATTTGTGTGCAGGCAGACAAGCAAATACTTTTGGCAGTACAATGTATGTGCATTAACTCAAACAATGAGTATTATGATTTGTAAGGTGAAGGATCCAAATGTAAACAAAAGACAAGCCTTTATTAGGCTGAATGCCAAGTCCAAAATGCTAACAAACAAAAATCCAGATCTTTACATGGATATAGAGAAAATGAAGACAACACAGATAGGGGTAGATACACAGAGACTGTAACAGACCAAAGGGAAGGACAGGACTATTTATACATATTGGTTTTATTACGAAAGGGGAGGTAGCTGAGGAAGCAAGACACAGGTGCAGACAATGAGGTGAAGACAGACATGAAATACAGCTCAAAGCAAAACATAAGAAAAACCATCCATCAAATTAAAGCAGGAAAAAGACACATTTCTAAACATGGCGACAATGAACATGAAGAAGGAGACAAAGGAACACCACAGGACAAAGATATCAACACTGTTAGAAGAAAAAAAAGAGGGACGCACTAAAGAAACTGAAATAGATAAAGTAGGAACTGAAACTACAGTGGTATGCAAAAGTTTGGGCACCCCTGATAATTTTCATGATTTTCCTTTATAAATCATTGGTTGTTCAGATCAGCAGTTTCAGATAAATATATCATATAGCAGACAAACACAGTGATGTTTGAGAAGTGAAATTAAGTTTATAGGATTTACAGAAAGTGTGCCATAATTATTTAAACAAAATTAGGCAGGTGCATAAGTTTGGGCACCCCAGCAGAAAAATTACATCAATATTTAGTAGATCCTCCTTTTGCAGAAATAACAGCCTCTAAATGCTTCCTATAGCTTCCAATGAGCGTCTGGATTCTGGTTAAAGGTATTCTGGACCATTCTTCTTTCACAAAACGAACATGGAAAGCCTGCTTTAAATCACACCACACATTTTCAGTAATATTCAGGTCTGGCGACTGAGATGGCCATCCCAGAATGTTGTACTTGTTCTTCTGCATGAATGCCGTAGTAGATTTTGAGCAGTGTTTAGGGTCGTTGTCTTGTTGAAGTATCCAGTGCCAGTGCAACTTCAACTTTATCACTGATTCTTGAACATTGTTCTCAAGAGTCTGCTGATATTGACTGGAATCCATGCGACCCTCAACTTTAACAAGATTCCCAGTGCCTGCACTGGCCACACAGCCCCACAGCATGATGGAACCACCACCAAATTTTCCTGTGGGTAGCAAGTGTTTGTCTTGGAATGCTGTGTTGTTTTTCAGCCATTCATACCGCCCCTTGTTATGTCCAAATGACTCAGTTTTAGTTCATCAGTCCACAGCACCTTATTCCAAAAACGAAGCTGGCTGGTCCAAATGTGCTTCAGCATACCTCAAGCAACTCTGTTTGTGGCGTGTGCCGAAAAGGCTTCTTCTGCATTACTCTCCCATACAGCCTCTCCTTGTGCAAAGTGCGCTGAATAGTTGAACGATGCACAGAGACACCGTCACTGGTCATTTGAGAGTTGTTTTGAGGCTCCCATGTTGCCACTCTTCAGAGTAGGTGCAAAGAGGAGAAACACTTGCAATTGGCCACCTTAACCCTTTCTCATAATTGGATTCACCTGTGTATGTAGTTCAAGGGTCAGTGAGCTTACAAAACAAATTTTGTCTTCCAATAATTAGTGCTAAAGGTATTCAAATCAATAAAACAACAAGGGTGCCCAAACTTATGCACATGCCTACTTTCGTTTAAATAATTATCGCACACTTTCTGTAAATCCTATAAACTTCAATTCACTTCTCAAATATCACTGTGTTCATCTGCTGATCCGAACAACCAATGATTTATAAAGGAAAATCATGAAAATTATCAGAGGTGCCCAAACTTTTGCATACCACTGTAAATACAAATCAAGAATTCAAAAATCCATCAACAGTCATTCAAAACCATTAAAAACACCAGTAAAATTATACAATACACAGAATTCAAATACTATAAGTATTCATATTAGAATAATGATGAAAACATGAACCAGAATACAGAAGTGCAAAACAGTAACTTATTGCTAGGAAAAACATTAAGAACAAACAAAGACTCAACAATATCACGAGAATATAAAATCTTAGGATAATTATATATATATATATATATATATATATATATATATATATATATATATATATATATATATATATATTATATATATATATATATATATATATATATATATATATATATATATATATATATATATATATTATTATATATATATATATATATATATTGTATATAAGTATAACAAATAATGATCTCAATAGAGGAATCCAAAACTTCAAAGATTAAAATAACAGAAAACCCAAGTAGAATCCCAAATTCTAATATATAAAACTAAAAATTCAAAATTCCGAAATGACACAAAAACCCAAGGCCATGGCGATGACTTAACTTTAACTTTGAGAACTGTTTCCACTTTCCTGCATGGCACATTAAAATCAGAACGACATCCAGTCATACACAAAAATAAATCTGTCCAGTTGAGGGAGACCACTGACATCAAGCCGACACGTCTCCTTGAAATGACAAGTAGGCACATGACACATCAAAGTAGTGCAGCAGGTGAGCCAAATCATTAGATTAGGCAGATTTATGGCTTCATGAAACTTGTTATTACCCATGGCGCGCTTCACTGATGTTTAGCTTGATGTCTCTATGAGGGGGCCGTTGTTCACCTTGCTCTGACAGGCACAATGTGATGATTAGAATACTAGAGATTCAATTTGAGTCACTTTCTCAAGTCAGGCAAGCAGAGGTTTGTTTTGGCATTTAAAAACACATTTGGTTGAGATGAAATCCAACATGAATAAATATTTTCTTAATCAGTAATCACATTTTATTTTGCATCAATGAAGTTTTGGTTATGTTGCAAGATTTCTAAATATAAATTAAGAATACCATGACAATATGCTAATATTCACTTTAAGTCACCTTGAGGCACTTTATGCTGTAAGGTGAAGACCCTATGGTATCATGGAGAAAACCAATTAAAAAAAATAAACCCTATGAGCAAGCACTTTGCAATAATGGGAAGTAAAAACTAAATAAGTAAAATTTTATATGTGTAGCACCTTTCAAGTTAAACATCACAAAGTGCTTCACAACAAACTGCCAGAGCATGAAGTTAACCAAACGCAAGTCTTAGAAGATGGGTTTTTAACTTTTTTCTTTTTTCAAAGAGACCACCGAGTCCACAGATCTCAAGCTCAGAGGGAGAGAGTTCCAGAGTCTCGGGACCACATGTTGCAAAAGCTCAGTTTCCTTTAGTTTCCAGCCTCATATGATGCAATGCCAGCAGGCCCTGATCTCACGACCTCAGGGACCTGCTGAAACTAGGTTGCTTTAACTTTGAATATTGCATATTTAATAAGATCTAAAATCAACATACAGATCTGAAGTCAAATAAACAAACAATACATTGCACGAATAATACTAATTAATAAGTCCCATATCATAAAAAAAATGTTTTTTTATAGTGTTTTGAGGTGTTAGCCATTCTAGGCACCTGATGACTAGGACTCCTCCCAGCTTGCTACACTGTTAATGGATAACCAAGCAACAATGAGCTAAAATTTATCATTCTACCTCCTTGCTGTTCATGCCATTCAGAATTTAAGTGTATGCTCTATTTAAAATATTTAACTTGCTGTCAAACAGCCCTTTGTGATAGAGCAACTGAAGTCATCCTGTAGGTCTTGTCAAAACTAACAACAATCCACTGACAAAAAAAAAAAAACTCTACAGAACATTTGTTAACTGCTGCTGTGATCAGTTAGTTTGTTTGTGTTATTATGTGACTTTAATCTGAGCTAGCTTTAGAAGAGCTTGGAGGCTTTCTTGAATGTAACATAAAAGCCATTAGTAATACCATTACTGACCATAAATAAAGGAGTGAAAGTCCTTTAACATAAGCTGAAATTGACCCTTTCATATATTCAGTCACCTGAAGAATGGAAGACCCAGTGGATTTCATTTGGTGGCCATCAACCCAGCACAATAGGGGAATCCTCTTTCATGTAGCAAAGGAAATACCTCTCAAATTATTCGTAGTCTTAACTGTAAGCACCTGGGACAGAGCCACGTGGAAAATGAAATGCTCACTTCATCAAGGACAAACATGAATTCTAGGCACTTTTAGGACTGGATGTGGGCTATTGAGTGTTTGTGTCTCTTTTTATGTTTTAGTGCCATTTAAAATTAGCTGGCTTTTTGTGAGCCCTTTCACAGTGAGGGAAATAATTATTTGATGCCCTGCTGAATTGGAAGGTTTGCTCATTTCCAAAGAAATGAACAGTCCCTAATTTTTATGGTAGTTTCATTTTAAGTGAGAGAGACGGGACAAACCAAAAATTCCCCCCAAAAAAGATACATAAAAGTTATAAATTGATTTGCATGTCATTGAGTGAACTAAATATTTGATCCCCAAGCAAAACATGACTTAGTACTTGGTGGAGAAACCCTTATTGGCAAGCACAGCAGTGAGATGTTTCTTGCACTTAGTCACCAGGTTTGCAGACATCTAAGGGGGGGGGATTTTGGCCCACTTCTCTTTGCAGAAATTCTCTGAATCCTTTAGGTTTCTTGGCTGCCACTGTGCAACTCGAAGCTTCAGTTCCCTCCACAGATTTTTTATAAAACTGAGATCTGGAGACTGGCTAGGTCACTCCAAGACCTTGATGTCCTTCTTCTTGAGCCACTCCTCCTTCTTGAGCTGCAAGATTTCAGTCCATTTCGATCCATTACAGCATAGTGTGTTACCAGTGATGTTCTTGGTGACTGTGGTCCCAACTGCCTTCAGATCATAAAGCAGCTCCTGTCTTGTCTCACAATTAAAATAATGACCCATAAAAATACTGAAACTAATCCAATGTATTTTTAAAATTAATGTGACCATGACAATAAATATCAAATAAATAATGCATATTAAAGTGAATGCAATTTTTTTAGATGAAAATATAAGTAAATAAAAATGGCCTCTGTCCAAAAGTTCAAATAAGGTTTCAAATTAAAATCAAAAAGATTTTTCCATCCAAAACACCTGAAAAGCTTACATATGATTCAGTTCATGAAGAGGTTTACTATTCAGAATGAATGCTAATATTAATGTGAGAAAAAAAAAGGAGACAACGTAGCTGCTCCTATTGTCCTTCGCTCGTTAGCTAACATAGCTGAAATGGTGCTGCTTAGCAAATGTCATCAATGAGACCTTGTTTCCGACAGGTAAACTAATGGAAACATTACTGCACAAACATTAACAGGGTATCAATATGATGCACTAAATCTCTAAGATGTTCTTTTTTTTAGATAAAAACCTACAAATTCAGCAGGGTATCAAATAATTATTTCCCCTACTGTACATCTGTTTGCTTTTATCCTATTCTATATTCTCATGTTTAGTTATTTCAATATAGGCAAATAGCCAATTAAACTCTTCTTTTGTGCCTATTTTCTTTTTCTGTTATCAGAAGGAATGACTATAAAATATTAAGTTTAACAGCGTAAACACTGCTACAACTGCAAAAGTTTACTCAAGCCATCACATCCTCTGCTAAAATACCAATATTCTACCCAGAACACTGTGACTAAAATCGGTATTCACAGAGATTAATCACTGTATTGAGTGTTTGGGCTCTATTAAATGTAAAGTTAGATAGAAAGAAGTGCCGAAGGTGTCCTCAAAACTCCTAAATGGCTGCTTCATAGACCTCTTACTGCAAGGGCCAGGTGCAATAGCAGATGTAGTTCCATTTCTAATGGTCTGTCACTGAAACAGAAACAGAGCCAGGAGTATACTAGTAATTTCAGAAAAAAAAGTTCTATCTGGTATTTTTAACCTGAAACTTGAAACATACATTCTAAAGACATGTGAGCGTAACATACATTTTTCAAAAGGAGGTCAATTATGGGACCTTTAAAGGCTATAAATCATAGCTTCTAATTACTTCACTGATGGTTTTGACATACATTACAAAATTTAACATCAAAATGATATGAATTTTTTTGTGTCTCATTCTGAATTATCTGCAGCTCTAAATTGTAAGCGTCAAATCTTTCCTTTTATCTGAGTAAAAGACTCGCATCGAGAAACAGTACTGGTAACATACACAGATGTTTTCACCTTCTTTGTGCGGTATGGCTAGTTAATCTATTAGACCAGCTCATGCCTGTGGGTTTTTCGTCTGCTCACACAGGCTCAGCGGATGGATTGTTGAGGCTTAATTTAACACTGCAAACAATGGAAAACAGCCACAAATAACGGCAGCCGTCACGAGCTTATCAGCCTGAGCGGGGATTACAAGGGAAATGAATCATTAACACTATTGCCACTTGAATGCGGCTAAAGCATGATTGACAGGTTGAAAGCTAGGTGTTAGGAGGGAGGGAAACGAAATGGGTGGAGCTGTGGTCTGATACCCACTGAAGCGGGTATCATTATCGGATAAGAGCTCCAGGAGGCCTGGCCAAAATGACCCAATGTGTGTGAGTGGAACGCAATATAGAGTGAAGTAATGGATGAAAAAACATTTAGGTATGAAAGACAGACTACAATTTAAACTGCATGCCTCAAATGCCTGGTTAAACCAGAGATATTTTGACAAACTATTCATGAAGTCGGCAAACCAACTCAGTCCCAACAACATGCTGACAGTAGGTATTGAATCGTAATGCTGTCTCTTTCTATTTATAGTTTATTGTTGGGTTTTGTGCATTAACAAGAAAGCTTTGAGATGTGCAAGGCCTGGAGTGCACTGCAACCCCATGGTCGCGCTCTCCCAATATGACACCTGGTAGATTTTAATAGTTTTATGGAAAATAGTGGGATGCCATGCTGGTGAAGGGGATTCTGGGTCATGGAGGGATTTGTTAAGTTATTACAGTGTCTGGAGCAAGGCCCTTATCGGCACCTGCCAAGTCTTTGGCGGACCCAGTGGGATTGCACTGACCCTGGTGGAAGTAATGGATATTAGAAAATCTTCCCACTGTGAGGAGGGGGGAATGGGTGAGAGAGCAGGGAAAAGGCAGTAAGGGAGGAGAAATGGACAGAACCTCAAGGACACAGTGGTATAGGAGGCTATAAGTGAGCTAAGATCTCCAATTCAAAGCAAGAGAAGAGATAGAAGAAAAAAAAAAGGATGTGGCATTTAAAATTGTAATATTGCCCTTCTTATAAGTGCATTTTATTATTGTTTATATCTGTACATACTGCCTTTGTACCTGTACTATTTCATGAATTGTTCATTTCTTTGAGATGCTTGTCAGCATTGTTGATTAACGTGGTTAAAAGGTAAGGATTTTAGTGTGGATCAGAAAACATTCACCAATTAATTAATGTATTGATTGATTTATTTATTGTGTTACAGCTTGCAATCAGTCAACATTTCTCAAAACCACATTGTGAATTCATTGTGAATACACAGACTCTTTAAATGTATCTCTCAAATTAGCCCACAAAGTTTGTACAGATTCAAAAATAGCATTTGCTCCAAATACTGATACCAAGCTGATAGACCCAGAAAGAATCAAAAGATTAACGCAAAACTTTTAGATTTTGATTCTTTGACAATAAAGATGATGCAATCCCCTCATCCGTCTTTCCCTGGTGTTGTCGACCTATTAAAAGACAGGTTAAATATCTTTATGATGTTTCTTTGTCATTGCTGGATACCAACGCCAGCTTGCACTGATGCGCCAGACAGCAGCCACAGTTTTAATGTAACTGTCAATTCACTCCAAATTGTTTTTGTTTGTTTGTTTGTTTGTTTGTTTGTTTGTTTGTTTGTTTGTTTGTTTGTTTGTTTGTTTGGGTGGCAACTGCTAGTTTTACTGACAGCAACAAGATTAAACTCTAATCAAAAATGGGGATGGTATTATTACATGTTATGTTATTATATGTAAGATTGTCAAATTACATTGTTATTGATTTTTATCTGTGACACTGTGTTAAATGAAAATGTGTCAACCATCAAACTGAATGAAGCTGTTAAAAGAACCATAGCTTCTTCTAGATTTGGGAATGGTGGCAAGAACAAAAAGACAGGAGGCCGAGCTGGAGGTAGCTGAGATGAAGATGTTAAGTTTTTCCATTGAGAGTGACCAGGAGGGTCAGAAATGAGAATAGAGAGAAATGAGAATATCAGAGGGAAAGCTCAGGCTGAGCAATTTGGAGGCAAAGTTAGAGAAGCAAGGCTGAGACGGTTTGGGCAGAGATGTGCAGAGAAGGGTCAGTGGATATATTGGACAAAGGACGTTGAATATGGAGCTGCCAGGTAGGAGGAAAAGAGGAAGACCACAGAATAGGTTCATGGATGCAGTGAAGGAGGACATGTAGAGAGAATGCTAGGAATAGTGTGAGATGGAGGCAGATGATCTGCTGTGGTGACTCCTTTTGGGCAGCCAAAAGAAGAAGAAGAAGAAAAAGAAAGGCACCCAGAGATCATATCTTCTGTATAAGTCAAAGTCCTATCTCACACTTGTTAAGAAAGTAGTCCAGATCTTTGCTCTGCATACAACTACACAATAACCAACCTTGGTTCTGTAATCCTACTGACAGACGGACGGGCTAACCAACAAACCTGCACTGACGACATTCCTGCTAACGCTATGTGAGAGTTTATTTGATGGGGTCAAGAAACAACTAAAATGCGAAGGTCTTAGATTCAAATTTCACTTGAATTGCCATGCATTGAAAGGTCTGCTACATGCTACCTTCGTATGAGTCTGTCTCTGCAACATTAATGAAGACTGAATGTTAGCGGTGACAATGCAACCACGTCTCACATTAACAGGAAGAAGCTTCTCAGAGTGGGGCTGGCTTTCTGACAAATGCTTTATTATCTCAGGTTGCCTTTGTCAAGGTTAAAGCCACAAACAATACAACTCATTTGCTTACAAATGCACTTCAGTCATCCGCTGCGCTGTATGAATGGCATTGCATAATATATTCCAAAGCAATATGGGTACATCTCTTTTGATTAAGCCTTGCCTTCAGACATACCAGACACAAACCAGGCCAAACAAATCAAAGACAAGCATAAATGTTTCAGAGCTTGTCATATCTCCAGTTGGTTCTCAGAGTAAAATCTTTCCCTTTTACTTTTATGCTAATCTTACAGGCAGACACAAAATGATATCCAGTTGCTGAACTGTCAGGAAGGAGGTAGGATCAAGTGACTCCTTACTGGGATGCAAAAATAAACCGAGGAGAAACAGATTCTTTGGTGTTGTAGAGGCTTTAATGTTGGTCTGTCATTATGCATCCTGCATGGATATGGGCTCAGAAATGACAATGTTTAGACATCAGACCTGGCCCCACTGTGGAGTAAACACCCCAGCACCAGAGCACACTGCAAAAACAGCCACGTTAATCATTCATTGGGCTGGTAGGATATTGACTCAATGTAACAGCTTAGATGGAAAGCGCATTAGGACATGGGCAAAATCCATTGTCTCCATTTCTCACTCTTGTACTCCATGTTCCAGGGGCAGAAGGAGGATTTAGAACGGGAGAAAGACACATAGTTTTGCTTTTGAGATTTGAAACCTAGAGGATAGAGGAGGATTTTTCTGGCTGCACTTTTCTTGTAAGGCAAGAAAAGAAAAATTACCGGCAGTAAATAGATGAGTATGATAAGGCCCCCTAAATACAAGTCTTATCTCTCTCTCAATTTGAAAGTGCCATGGAAGAAATAGGCCACGTTGTCACTCAGGCTTTTAATTAAAAAACAGTAAAAGACTGTGTGTATGTGCCCGTGTGGAAGTGCATGCATGCGTGTGTGTGTGTGTGTGTGTGTCTGAGTCCTCAAGAGAGAGCAGTTTTAAAAACATTTATTCACACTTAATGTTTATCACCTCCAAATGACCTTGTTCTTGTAACACTAATTTTTTTTTCTCTGACTGCTTCAACTTGCCTGCTCCAATCTCATTCACTGGGTGACAGAGTGAATGAGACACTGGGAGAGAGAAGAAAAAGAGAGAGACAGACAGGGAGAGAGGGAGGTGGCGTGACCCCATGTCTATTAATCAGCAACTCAGCTATGGGCTCACATCACTTGAGAAGATAACGCCGGCTGTTGTCACACAGGTGGAAGTAATGGCTAGGAAGCACCCTTTTCCGATAGCAGCTTGTCCGAATGCTGAGACGTGGACTGACAAAGACACGTACAAGGCCGAGAAACAGAGAGCCGCTGTCAGGCTTTTGACTGATAACAGTTTGAGTGAGAGGAGCGCAAGTGAAGAGGAACATGTCGAACTAGATAACACAGCGGCCCAAATGTGATTATAGCTCATCATCAGTGAGGGAGCATTCTTCTAAACACTGATTTGTGCCTTCTTCTGTTTATTGTGGGCACAGTGGAAAACAAAAATGGTCATAATTAAGTCTAAGGGTTTAGCCAAACTAAATAAAGTATAAGATGGTAATGCCTTGGGCCATTCTCCTTTCTTTCTGCTGAAGATGCATGGCTGAAATAATCTATCACAGCATTTTCTGACTGTCAGACAAAAAGGCCCTAACGTTTTATTGCAGCAGGTCCACATGAAGAAATTATATATTTTCTGACACACAGGTACTGTGGTACTCCTTTAGAAAAAAATCTTTGCCTCTGCTCTTTGCTATATTTTATATGAAAGCAATAATAGGCCAGCCATTTTAAATGTAATTACGTGCAGTTGAGGACGAGCCAATTTGGGGCGAGTTTAAAATGTGAAAGTGTAATGAGTCAAGCCTATGTAATTCTTGTATATTGATTGGCTCGACAGTTTAAATATAGTCAAATTTCAGTATGTAATATTCAATCCAGATTTTTTTCGTTTCATGGAACATTGCTTGATTTTGATACAGTTCGCAATCTTGTCTCAGTATCCCCAGTTTAATGCTTAATTGTGTAGAGTTTCACAACAGATGAGGTTTAAGACTTTTTATTGTATATCATGTGCCAGCAGTGAATATTTGCCATACAGCAGCGTAATTAAATTAGCAGAGCAGAAATTGCATTTGGAGACTGTCTTCTGCAAAAGACTTATGTGGAGCAAGTCAAAAGCAAACGGCACAGAACAGCAGCCTTAATCCGAGGCTTATGCCACAAAGATAGTTTAGCGCATACAATTCAAAGACAAGAACGTATATTTTACAAAGCTAGAAACAAAGCAAAATTAAGATCAATTACAGGAGAACAATCCAAAATTGTTAGCAATCCATATGGAAATATCATAACAGCAAAAGTTACAACCACCTCATACAAAATCCTGAATAACCGCGACGAAGCACAAAAAAGCAAATATTTATTTTTGCTAAAACAAAGCAGCGATCCCTGAACCCAAACTATCAAAGTGTGACGATCAACAGCATGAAAGCAAAACAGTCCTTAAAAATAACAGCAGCCACTAGCAGCTCGCTAATATGCCAAATTACGCAGATATGCCAAAAATCCACAGCACAGCAAAACCAGCAACCAACACAGAAATACTGACAGATCATTACCAAATTATTAAAATTGCACTTCTTACCCTGGTGGACTGAAGGCAGGCTATTTCATTGCAGCTCAGGAGAAATTGTTTGCAAGCCAAATTCCAACACAAGTATGAAAACCCACAGTTTAGATGTAGGCTGTAACAAATGGCAGACAAAATTTATCTAAGCCGCGTCTATAGCAGATCTTGGTCAGGCACTGTTTTCGCTTTAAACAAAGAAGCCTAGAAGTACAATAACGTTGATGTTTACAGACTAGGTTGAAGGGGAAATGCTACCTTAGCAGCAGCAGCTGCATTGGGCAGTGCATACCTTAACTAAGAGTTTCAGTCACAGGAAGTGATTTTTAACAAATATTAATGAAGTATCTAAAATGTTTTTAAAAAATGCTATGCGCATACACGGTAATCCACCACAGGTAATTTCACACAGAAGTACAAAATGTCTGGATAGTCTGGGCGTGGCCCGCTGTGCTTTACTAGGATCTCCCGCACCCTCATTTTAACTGTGTTGTACCTGCTAAAATGTACAATTTCAGGCTGTCCCAGACTAAAGCCTTACATTTGGAAAGAACAATAATGACATCTTTGATTCTTGGTCCAGTACAGTGATGTTGCATTGCACTGTGAGAGAGCTCCAAAGCTGGCCTCTATCATGGATTTGCGAACCAAGACAGGACCAAATTCTGACACTGTGAGAAATTTAAGAAATTTGACTAAGGCTGTGACTTACATCATCATACACGTTACATGACATTGGCTGCCGATTACTTCGACTCTGATTTTTCACACCGGTGCCATTGTGAAAAAAATCAAAACAAACCAGATAGACATATGAGTGTTTAGGATTTGTGGCAGCAGAAGGCTTCTTTTTATGATATGTCCTCCAGCTGTTATCATGACTGTGCCAAGAAGACACAGCCTGATACATAATTTTGTACCCTGTCCCATGTCACACAGTGTGGCTTGTAATAAATTGATTGCTGAAATCTCCCAGTCTGTACATGCCTTTAGGCCAGGAAAAATTACATGTAACATTTCCATTTGGACGTTGAGTTGTTCTCACATATAACTCCATCTAACTTCAATTTGCAAATGAGGTCTAATTGGCCAAACTAACTGAAGACACCTGTGCAGATTTGTGGAGCTTTTAAGATTTAAAATGGCCAGAGTCCAAAATTAGAAAACAAACTCAAGTCCAGTCTCACATAAATAAAATTTGAAAAGCCTGATCAGATACAAGCAGGCAGTAGACAGTCAGCACCAGAGCAGTGTAGTGATGTCATGTTTGCAATTACCTCTGAAAGAAATAGGTCAGGTAATAAGAAATGGATTGCGTGAGTCTATGCATTCACTCCAGTTTATGTTGCAAGTAATATTGGATGTCAGAACAGCAGGTCTAAGACAGAGGACACTGACTGAAAATGAATTACTGGGCAACAATATGGGAGAAGTATGGTGTGGAACTACTTAAAATGATGGTGGAAGAGCAGTGTTTCCTATTTTCTTTGTAAACATTTCCAACACTAGGGGAAGGAGTACTGCAGGCAGTTAGGATGAACTAACCAAGTGTCATGGTCCTGGGCCTGTGGCCCAGTGTTTTCTGTTTTGTTTCCTTGTTTCTCTGGTCCCTGATGTTTCTGCGTGTTCCTGGTCCTGTCCCTTCCTATTTTATTTTGATAGTCCTGTGTTCCCCATGTCTCGTGTCTGACTTTGCTTCCCCCTGTTGTTTTCCTGATTTGCTTCACCTGTGTTCCCCAGCTGTTTTCTCTTGCCCCGATTGCCCTCATGTATTCTTAAGCCCTCAGTTTTCTTCCGTTCCTTGTCGTGTCATTTCGTGGTTATCCCCAGTTGTGTTCGTTCGTAGTGGTTGTTCCTCGCTGTGGTCCCTGTGTCTGTCCCGCGTGTTTTCCTGGTTTCCCTGGTCTCCTCCCAACCCGTGCATTTCCCGGGGGAGTTCATGTGTGTTTTTGTTCTCCCTTCGGTTTAATAAACCCTGTGTTCCTGGAGCTCTGCGTTTGGGGTCCTGCCTCTTCCCTCCCGCACCGCACCTCTCAGCACATGACACCAAGAGGTTAAATACATGTAGAGTGTTATTGAATGCAACTACAAGCAGTTTTTGACTGTGCCTTATTGATTTACATTTTTCTTCTGTTTATTTGTCTGTGTATTTGTATATGCAAACTTCACAATCGAGGGTGTTATGTTTACGTACGTATCAATCAAACGTAACATTTCCACGTTCATATTCATGCTACACATGCGTTCTATCGATCACCGGAGGGTGTATGTTTTAAGAATTATTTCCAATCTGGTGCGCCTTTACATTTTTGCATCATTAACTGAGGGTGAAAGAATCTTTCCGGACATTTTCATGCTACATCCAAAGAACCATGATGTAGTCACTGCAAATGACAGGTGTGGCCATTCATTTCTTTGAGGTAAAGTATTGTTTTGCCTGTTTTTCCATCTTAATTTCCATGTTTTAAAGCCCCTATTATTGATATTAATGTGAGGGTTAAAGTCTCTGACTTAAAGCAAAATGTTGAAAGTCCTGCCTTTTCCTCTTTTAGTGACTGTGTAAAAGTTTAGTTTGAAACACTGCTCAAAATAATATTTAGTAGTAATTAAGTGATTTAGGGTTATGATTTGTAGGTAGATCAATGTTGACAAATAACAGAAAAGATATGTAAACAATCAGCGTACATAGCTGACGATGATATGAGCCGTACCACATATAGGATGGGGCCATTGCCATTCCATCTTTTCTTATATATTCCTATTGCATTTTGAATGGTTCCAATTTGTTAGCAATTAAATATGTTTTCATTAAAATTCTCAACTATACCAAATTTGATTCAGGCCTCTCAAAAACTGCCTGCAGGGTGGATATTTGCTGCTTTTCTTTAATAGAAACTTTTGGACATTTGATCTTTTTGTAATGGATCTAAATAAATAAAGCAAACCAATTTCACACGTTTCTTGTATGTTGCTCAGGTAAGGGTAAGTATTTTCACTCTTTTTATTCCTCATGATTTTACGTGTTGGTTAATGCCGTGATCTGCCAGCATCCATTTGTTTTCCCTGCTAATCTGCACATCTCTGATGTCTGCATGGCACTGTTTGTCACACTGGATAGTTCTGTTTTTCTCTTCATTCCTCTGTCATTTTCTTGTGATGACAAAGGGCCTTTAAGGCAGCTATTACCTTTCTTCTCCCTCCATTTGCCATTTGTTCAGCTGTGCAAGCCCCATTGTTTTAATTTCATGCAAGATGTAGTTTGGTGTTTTGGTTAAATCAAAAGTTTATTCAAAAGTTAAAGCCTTTCAGATTTTTTTCAGAGCTGATGGCAGCATTTATGCTAAGCACACATCTTTTATCAATCAAACATTGCCTAATTTTGTTTTGATTTTTTTGTGCAAGTACCTAAATGAGGCTTGGCTTTTGGAGATTAAACGAATCAAACTCCTTGATGTTTTGCAACATTTTGTTTGTGGACAGAAGACAAAATTCAAATTTGCATGCTTACTGAAACCGCCCACTCTGTATATCAAGCCACCGGGTGATCAAAAGTCGAGTTAATAGGGATACAGCGCAAGGGGGAGTTTAATTACTAACCTAAAATACTTTTAAATTATGTTTGGGCTGATGCTGTTGCTCGAAGCGAGTGTCTGGCAGTGAGGAGAGGTTGGTTTTCAAGAATTTCTGAGTCAAAGCAGCTGCCTTATTTGTGTTGTGGGATTTAGAAAGCAACTGGAGCAGAGATCAATAAGGTGTAATAGGTCTGGGAATGAAATGATGCCAAAGTGTCCCATGTCAATGAATCTGCTTATCTCTGTCTGCCAAACTCCAGCCTACTAGCCCATGCTTACTCACCTGTAGATTACCGATAGTGAACTGGAGAGCTTGTGGAAGCACTGAATAAGGCCTGAGTTTAACTCTGTGCCCTTGACTTATCTATAGCGCCAGGGGTATTTTTCCTTTATAAGCAGCTGCAGTGAGAGGTTATGTTAAAGACTTCAGGGAATTATTTTTTGACTTCATTACATTGCCTAGAGCAGAGGACACATAGTATCGTGTGGGAAAGTGTCAAGGGTAGATGTACAAGAACTAATCCTGATCTAAGGATTATAAACTTGCACATAGCAAATATCCTGCTATTTGTCCAAAGTTGTGACTCTTAAGTTCACATGTACAGAGTTTTGAGAATAGAAACATGGTAACAACTTATAGGTATTGCACAAACACTAGACTGCATCACATGTAGCTACATATTATTTCAGCATTACACAGTTTATAAAAACTTAATTTAATTATAAGACAAAAATCACCTATTCTTATTGTAGCCCACTCCTCTCTCCTCCTTTTTTACCCACTTGCATCACATGCATATTTTGCATTTGTGTCTTTGAGGTTGCAGCAGTGTAAACAGCAGGCAAAACCCTCTCCTGGCATAGTCCGATAAGGCATGTGAACATGCACCCTGCTATTCTCTTATCTCGCTGACATGCTCAAAACGCCCCCATGCCAGCGCTGAGCGTGACATGAGCAGCCCGGCATTATTAGTGTGATAGGAATAGGTCCTTTTATTCAAGGACGTGACGAACATAGAAAATGCTGCAAAACCCCAGCTACTGCCGTCATCACTCTAAATGAGTTTTGCCTTCTTGCAGGAAAGCTGTGTGCTCAGGTCGGTCTCAGTGGAAACGTGAAGCCACTGGCGAGTAGCAAGGCAAATTGAGGCGTGAGTGACAGGTCAACACCTGTCAGCTGCATGGCAGAAGCAGGTGCTGATCTCCCGGCCTGTCTCATTTGACAACTTAGTGCTGATGGGAAGTGTTGAAACTTGGCCAGCTGATTTGTCCTGATATGGCAAAATTTGCACATAAACGTGCCAGAATTTATTTATTTATTCGGTATCGGTTAGTGTCCTGAAACATATGTGGCTATTCATCAAAAAAAGTAATTAAACAACCTGCTTGTTTGTCTCTGTTGTTGTTTTCTGCACACCTTTGGCATAATATGGTTTCATACCTGAGATTAGATATTACTGTTCTAGGTAACGCTTTATAATATGACCCGTGGGCCTGTTCTAACTCAAATCCATGTCTTATATTACTTTACTATTAAGTTACCTCGATGGTGGTTTTTTCTATTGAGATGCTGCCTACTGAAAGTGATCTTAAACTGCCTATACTTATCATTGGCCAAGTTATTGACAAATAAAAGGTCTTATTAAAGGATAAGAGAAAGACAAACTACTGGGTGTATTGTATTCAGTGGCTTGGCTTTGGATCTTAGCCTTTTATTGTCATTCATTGCTCTCTAGGAAGTTTTTTAGCAGATGACTCTGACAAAGAAATGTGTGGGCTGCAAACCAAGTATTGACCTGGTAAGTGCCAAAGTCTGGAAAGTCCTCTTGACTATAAGTGTGTATGTTTCTGTATAGTCCAACACAAACAGTGTAGTCTACAGTTTATCACTCTGGTAAACTAGTTAAACAGTAATTATTACATGACTAGTTTACAAATGTAAAAATATAAAGTTTAAATAGTATCCTTTATATTCTATTCGTCCTTGAAAAGTTAACATAGGATCAATATGCTGAAAATATCACGGCATTTATATTTCAACAAGAGATTGAGGGGTTTATTGCAAGTTCAGGGAGTTTCAGAAGCTGGGAAAGATAAGAGGATTTTTCAAAAGGATTGCAGTAACAAAAGATGAGAAATGAATAACACATTCACTGTATCACATTTCCATTTTTTTCTGTAAAAAAAAAAACTTAGAGATTTGTGTTTATATACACATATGTATGCAAATGATATAGGCAGCAGTAGAACACATACAAATGTTCTGATGAACAGTAGAAAAGCCAAAATGAATCAATACAATTTGCACAGATCCTAGTATAAAAACCACGAGAAAAGCAGTAAGATAGAGTACAGTGGGGGAAATAATTATTTGATCCCTTCTGAATTTGTAAGTTTGCTCACTTGCAAAGAAATGAACAGTCTGATTTTTGTGGTTATTTCATTTTAATGGCGAGAGAGACTGAATATCAACCAAAATTCCAGATAAAAACACGCATTGCATAAAAGTTATAAATTGATTTGCATTCAGTGGAATAAGTATTTGATCCACAATCAAAACACGTTTTCCGTAGTTGGTCACCAGGTTTGCACACATCTCAGGGGGGATTTTGGTCCGCTCCTCTTTACAGAAACGCTCTAAATCTTTTAGGTTTCTTGGCTGCTGCTTGGCAGCTTGAAGCAATCTTAAAATCTTAAAAAAAAATTATTTTGAGTTGCATTTAACATTTCCTTGTGTCTGAAAAAATCAGAATATGTCCCTTTCAGATGTGGTGGCATTGGCAGTGGTGTGTTTGTATGAATGGGTGGCAGCTGTCTCCCATTTATGTCAAACATGATCTTTTCCAACGATAAGCGTGAGACTATATGACATCAGTCTGGGGGCATGTGACGTGTGAAGACCTGTGTCACTGCGAGCATGCCAACATGTTTCACATGATCACCCAGGACTGATTTTATGTCATATATTAATGTCTTGGAGCAACATTGCATTGAATCTCCTCCTCCCATTTTGCCCTCTGCATTGACCAGTGTCATACAAACATGCATAAACAAGCAACTTTAAGGTTATTTAAAGGACAGTGATCAATAATGCTCTTGTAACTCCTACTTAATCTCCATAATGAGCTTTATTGCAGCAATTAATCATGTCCTCGCAGCCAGTGCCCAGCCTCCCAGAAGAATGCTGGCAGAATAAAGGCCAGGCGCGGCTGGTGCTGCCTGCAGTCTCCCATGGTGGAGAGACCCGTTCTATGAATTAGACTGACCCCTCAAGTTGAGCTGATAGCTGTTTGATTTTGTGTGTTGACATTAGATAATACATCAAGCTTATATTAAAAATGTCTCTCTCCCTCTCCCTCTGTTTCATAGTGAAAAAACACCCACTCATGTAAGTATGATGAATAAAATATTAGAACTTAAAATGCGATTCAGCAAGTGATAAAATATAAAAACACACACACACAAAAAAAAAAGCATGTTGCTGTGCACTCAATGGATTAGTCTCTGAGGAGTTTCCCACAGAAACATTTTTTATGAAATCATTGTAATATTTCTGAAGATAATAGGTGTCTACAGTATGTTTGATTTCCCAGGCTTTTGTGATTCATATTTATTATTAATAGAGCTCATTTCAAATATATCACCATAATCATCACCTATTTTTTTTCTCATATCAATATCATAAAATTTTAATTTATAACTTACCTTCTCCAGACTCATGCCTTCAAGGGTCATATCTGGTTTAATGTGTTGTGCTTTCATGTGTATTGAAATCTGTTAAACTGGTGGCATCTCTGCACAGTTTGATCAAGCTTTTCTCTTTGGGTGTTGGCATAAATGGGTAATCAATACTCTATGTGAGGAGGCAAAACAAGTAAGGCAGGTCGGAGAGGTAGCGGGAGGTAGCTGAGGTGGACAGCACAAGGCCTCTTATGATGAATGATTCAGCTGCATTTAGAAAACTATTGATTCTGTCCTGGGCCTAATAGAAGGTGATGATGGCACGAAGGTGAATCCATTACTGAGTAGGAAGCTGCGTGAGGTACGCTGAGAGCTAATGTGTGTCCTTTCCCATTTGTCATCACCACACTATACCCAACTGGAGGAGCATGCAAGTGTGGCATAAATGTGCTCCTGTCCTCTACACCATGGGAGGAGATGGAAGCACTGTCTATTAATCTCAGCGGCAACTTAAAAAAAGAAGAAGAAGAAAGGAAAAAAAGAAAGAAAGAGATAACGGGAGGGGGGTTTGCAAATATAATGCCCTTCTAGAGCTTCCTGTTTGAGGAATTTTCATGTCAAAGCTAGGCAGAAAAAGAGGAAATGAAAGTAAAGTCTGTCTTTATTCTGTTAAAATCCTCTCCGTCACCATCTAAGCAGTGCTTTGCCAACTGGAAGCAAAGGAGATGACCCCACAGGCCACACAATCAATAGGTCTTCAGGGACAGCAGTGTTTATGAACCAACAACCACCTCTCAGGAAAGCGCATAATCCCTTTTATATACAGTGGCTGTGGTGTAAGTTTACCTTTGCAGCTTGTAAAAATGAAATGTAAATAAATAAATAAAAATTTTAACTGTGCCCCCCCCCCGAATTGGCATTCAGAATTGACATTTTGCTGCAACCACTGACTCACACAATGTTTGACACATCACTTTATTATTGCTGGATCAATATTCTATTATTGTTCAATTATATATAATAAACAAACAAACAATCCATCGCGAGGCCAGAGCAAGAGGCATCTTGTTACTGCCAACAAGGTTGAGGGGGTTTGGAAACAAACAAAGTTTTCTTGATGTGTTGGCTCTTGCCATTTCACTGGCATAGCCATAGGCTGAATTGCTTCACTGTTTCCATGAAGGTCTTGTGACATTTGATTAGAAAGCCTGTTGGGAGTTCTTACATGCCTTTTTTCCTGAGATGTTTGAAGTGTTTGCAGTTCAGTGGAACTGTATAAACAGCAGCTGTAAAGCCTCAGAGGTCTTTTCTTAGAGAATCTAAAATGGTGTGTCGTTCCATCTTAAATCTTTGACTGACTAACCCTTTGCCTTTCGCCTAAGAGCGAGGAAATAAAAAAAAAAAAACAGAATCCCAATTTTATTTATCTGATTTTAAAACACCTTTAAAAATTTTGGTCTCATCACCGTATCTATCAGCGATATTAGACTTAATCTTGCACAGTCTGTGCTTAGCATTTTATGTCACTGCAGAAATACTTCAAGTTTTAGAGCAAGCACATATCTTGGTCTTTAAAAAGTGAGTATCATATCTGCCTTGATGTTATCACAGATGATTGTATATCTATATAGGTGTGGATATTTTTTTATTATCTTCTTATCTACTGATTTTTTTAGACTGATTACAGAATTAAAAGCGCACATAGTGAAAACAGACAGTGAGGTTTCAGTGCAATCTGACAAGGACAAATTATATTGCATTTTTAATAATTATATTGCAAATGTTTGCAACACCGAAAGCACATTTTGCTCTGCAATAATTTAATCACATACACATCCTGTATCCAAATAAGTAAAGAAATAGTATTCATTTAATGTTCCTGTGTGACTGTGAAATTTGTGATGAGACATTACTGGGACAGAAAAGAGATGCAGTACAGTAGAACAAACCTAGATAAGTTGACATCGCCAACATCATTACTATCATGACTGTTGTTTCGTCTCATGTCTGTAATTCCACGCTCTGTGTCTTTTTAAAGGCTGCTCTCCTCTCTTTATCTTAACATGCAGCCGTTTGCTCGAGGGAATAGTATTTTTAGCTCAGGAAAAAAAAAATGTATGGCGCTTATTTACTGCCATCATATCATCAAACTGTCAAGAAGCATCTTTTGCCGACTAAACCTTTCCTATATCTGTGTACTCATAATTGATTCTCTGTTATATCGCAAGGAAAATGCCACCAAGATAACTAAGCACTGCAGCACAGATGGTAAAAAACCCTCACTGAAGTTTGATAGATTGTCACATCTTATCACAACTTTGAAACACTGAGAGGAAGGAGAGGTGTGTGTGGGGGGGTGAATATGCACTCGACTCCTGTACCTCAAAAGGTATTCCTGCGCTAAACATTTTCAAAGCGCTCTGCCTTGAAAATATCATTTTGTATTTTTCAGGTTAGTGGAAATGTGAGGATTAAGTGAGATAGAGGTAACAACTGACTTCAAGCAACAAACTTTGGGATTTAGTTCAAGTTTGTGTTTGGAACTTTCCATGAAAGGTGCAAATAGAAATGTGCGCACAGCACATACAGTGCAAGTCTAGGTGATGACTTTCCATAAAGTAGGACAAGGTGAGCAACATTTAAAGCCATGAAATGAACCCTATTTGTGATCAAAATTAACCTTTTTCTGAGCTCCACTTAGTTATAGTTGCACATCAAACCTTTCATTCAGTACAGGTTATAATAATAGTGGCAGCAGTCAGAGAGATTATAGCAAAATTTGAAACAAAACCTTCAACCTTGATTCCAGCTTGCAGCTATTGATCTTGGTGGCTGAAATACAACCTTGCAGATTTGATCTGTCCCATTTCTCCATTTGATAGCTGAAAACTTTGCCTCTAGATGACCTGTTTATAACTGCTACCTTTGTATGTACTTAATGGCTGTACACATAACTAAATAAACAAAAAAGAGGAGGTCCGCACACCAAAGAGCTCCTTGGAAAACTTTTAATCCATCATAACATTAAACCAGTGACATTTCGGGCCGGAGTGCCCTTCTTCAGACTTAACAAGGTAATGCTACACACCCTTTAAATAACAGCCTGTCAGCAAGGAAGTTGAGTGACAAGTGAGTGTCCAAGAAAAAAATAGGACAAATAAGAACACTAACAATCATGGATGTACAGTGCCAGAATAGTCAATATCGCATAAATAAGATACATATAGAAATAGAAAAGACCATTCTTTAAAACCTCATGTAAGTATAGCATACCAAAAAAAACATCTAAGAATGCACAACATTACAACAATCCTCATCACAATATAAGAAAAATATGAATAAGTAGACGTACACATTAAAAAATTCATCTCAGATCGGCAACAACAATGGTCCCACAGTACGGAGTCATATATACTCATAATATTGTTTAACATCGTCCATATAAAACTGGAAACAACAGTGAAGTTTTCTGTACAGAGATTGAAAACATTACACTAGCACATACAGGGGTTGGACAATGAAACTGAAACACCTGTCATTTTAGTGTGGGAGGTTTCATGGCTAAATTGGACCAGCCTGGTGGCCATTCTTCATTAACTGCACATTGCACCAGTAAGAGCAGAGTGTGAAGGTTCAATTAGCAGGGTAAGAGCACAGTTTTGCTCAAAATATTGCAATGCACACAACATTATGGGTGACATACCAGAGTTCAAAAGAGGACAAATTATTGGTGCACGTCTTGCTGGCGCATCTGTGACCAAGACAGCAAGTCTTTGTGATGTATCAAGAGCCACGGTATCCAGGGTAATGTCAGCATACCACCAAGAAGGACGAACCACATCCAACAGGATTTAACTGTGGACGCAAGAGGAAGCTGTCTGAAAGGGATGTTCGGGTGCTAACCCGGATTGTATCCAAAAAACATAAACCAC
>JAMQGT020002212.1:0-12551 GCA_024447675.2 Pterophyllum scalare | reverse complement strand
TAATTCAGCAGAGTCTGATGATAGACACTAGCCATTAGACTGCTTTTAAATTCAATTATTACAAAAACACTAACAGAATAAGTAGGCTCTGCTGATGTATTTTGTGGGATTTCTGGTTCCTTTTCCTCTCTTAGCATGCTAATGCTATAGTAGCCAGAGGTCATTAAGAGAAAACAGTTATTCTGCTATAAAGGGATCCTATTATCAACATGAATGGCCAAAGCTCATAAAAGCTTGGCTTCATAACACTGTGATCACTGCCAGTGCGGCTCTAAACTTGGACAGGGTTAGTAGGAGTTGAAAAAAAAATTCTCAGTGTTAGAATAGGCCCTGAATGTTTTTGTATTGCCTTCTTTCATGCATGATTAAGTTATACAATCTAAGAGGCTTTTTGCGCGTCCCCTGTGCTTTTCCAATCTTACACAGTATCAAAATGATCTCTGTCCTACACAGCTGAGCATATTATTTCCAATCTCACTCTGCATTTTAAGCGTTAAGGGAAGTGTCGCTGGGAATTTGATAATACTCAGCAGTGCAGTGCATGCCTTGGTGGAGAGCCATGTTTTGAATTGGTTCTGAAGCTGCAGCATTAACCTTAGCAAGATGCCAAGAGCGTGGTTCCATTTGATTTCTGATGGAGTCAAAACAATTGATGTCAGCTCATGAGAAATGGTGGTAATAGTGAGTCAAAGAGTCATTGTTTTTATTATGTGACCGGGCTTACTTGAGTTAGCATGTGGCAAGCTGGTCGTAGTGAAATTAGTTTTGGTACATGTATTAAAGTGTATATTCCTCTTTGTTTTTACTGTGCACCTCGTTTTACCTGTCATGGTGTCTACCTTTATGAAGCACTTTGAGGCCTTGCCCATTTGTTAAGATATGTTTTGAAGGACTTTTACAAAATTTGATCTGACAGCCATACATGATGACATAAGATTTAGTAATGTATCAAGGGGTCATCGGTAGGTAGTACAGATTTTTTTTTTAAAAAAGTGACAATTGTGGTTGTGTAACTGTCTGCCTCTCTCTTTCCTACATACACCAGGTCTCTCTGGGTCTTAATGGAAACTATGCAAGACTGCTGTGTTGTATGTGTGTGTGTGCATTGTGATGTCTGTGTGTGTTGGAAAGAGAGAGGAACACTAATACTCTGTTTTCTCAGAGACCTGTAATCTCCAGACACACCACATTCCTCCCAAACATGCTCTGTTGGTTTAGGTTGCATGCATGTGCAGAAATGCCATAACACCGCATAGCCGGTGACACACATAGACAATCACATATGCAGAAATGTATGCCCAAGCACAGAGAAACACACATTTATTTGACAAGTATTAGCACGCTTTCATTTATGCACGCATATGCACACACCCATAAGCACTTTTAAGCATGCACACTTTCTGGCCCCATATAACTCTGATTATATGAGCTATGGCAACAATTAGATATAATAGGCAAAGATAATTACAGCAATTTTTATACTTACGGGAATGATTAAACACCAGCAAAATATGCAGTGAATTATGTTTTAAGTAGCATATGGCGGTTTGTTTGTGTGTTTTACTCAAGCGTGTGTTTTCTTTATCATCTCAAGTGTCAGTCAAAGAAACAAAGTCCACCAATTACTCTCAGCTTTATGGACAGATAAAAGCACTTTTGGATAAACTTTTGCAAATTAAGTGTAAATCAAGATGCAAAGTGTTCATGTTCCCACTACATAAGACTTTAAAGAGCTATTTTGTAAAAATAAAGTAGTTCTCAATTTATTTAAGGACTTTTGATCAATTACGCTAACAGACTTGCAATAAAATGCAACCGGCCTTAAGCCAGATAAAGTAAACCAAAATACAGTCATAAATGACTTATTTTAAGATTAGAATGCCTGTGAATGTTTGCTATGCTTGTCTTTATCTGAAAATGAAAAAAAAAAACTGTATTAACTCCTTTATTAAACAAATACAAAAGCTCATTATGCTGGTTATAAAACTTGCAACACCTACTTAAGCGAAGCAGGTGTTGCACACATGTGGCCTTTTTTGTTTTGCTAAAAAGCCTACTTGTATGTAATTTTATTTATGTCATTATACAAAAATTCCAAACATGGAATTGATTATGTGCAGAATTGTTAAAGGTAATCAGAACTGGAGTCATAAAATCAAGAAAATCAACATCTTATCTACTCTATGATCCATATTTGTATGTTCTTTGTAGCTGGGTAAGAGACCACACTTACACAATATTGATGCCATAGCAAAGTGTGTCTGCCCAAACCCTGTCACACTTCAAGGCCAGCAGCAAGCGAGTGGGTTAATAATTTATGGATGAGGCTGGAAGACCACCCAAAGATTGGGGCCTCTCACAGCTGCTTACCGTGATCACACGGGGGAACATACACACGCACACACCTGCACTGATACAAATGTGTACTCTGAAATATGCACATACATGTAGCAGTAACAGTAGCAGCAATTAGCACTGACATCCACAATACAATTTTTCTGTCTGGGTGGTTAATAGACTGGAACTGATACAACAGTGTCAGACTACACTCATCTATATAGTATGTATAGAGAGTTAACAGGGAGTTAAATCACAGAGCACCTTGAAAATATATAATAGATGTTTTCTTTTTGCAAAGGCACTTTGATTTGTTATTGTGTGAAAAGCAAGATTGTATTTAATTACTTCATTATTACTAATTAGGGCCCTATTCCATTCCAGTATCAAGCATACCACTGAACAGCAGTTCTCTGTACAGCCAGGGAACAAAAAAACAATGAACAAACAAAACTTTTAATCAATCAATAGGAATTAGGAAATCAATAGGTAAGTTTAAATATTAATTATAAAAACAGGAGTACCCCTGACTCCCAAATAAAGAAAACAGCAAAGTTTTTATTGACCTGTTGAACATTTTTGCTATACTGAATGTGATGTAATTCATAACAAAAAAAAATCAATCTCCATTACAATAATGTCATATAATACATGCTTTGTCTGCATGGTCTTGGCTGAGCATTTCCTGCTTAGCTCAGGGCCCGTGAGTCAGTTTTATCAAAGGGTTTCTGCTCAAACATTTTGTTAGGGGTGAGGCCCAGATTAGCTGATTTGTGTCTGGAAAAAGCATATTATCCATTATGAGTTGTAAAGCAGCACCCGGCTCACTCCTACAGCCTACTTGCCAAAGCACAGATTCAAAAAACATGCTTGAATAGACATGTAATCTGTAAGTCTAATGCACAGAGATATGCTCACATTTCACCTGCCACACACATTGCACAGCTACAACCAGAGGTAAGTTTCTGATCACTGGACCTGCCATGGAAAAGATAGCTCTGCTAGCCCATGAAAAAAAAAAAGACTCATCTCTGCGTCGTGGAATCCAATCGCTCTTGTAGTGATAGAATCCCCCAGACGGTTCACCTGCTTCTTTTCATGCTGGCAGTTCCTGCAGACGAAGGATCATATCTGCCGGGAGAGGGACGGGGATTAACTTTTCCAAAAGAAAAGACAGGGACTGGCAGTTTAGATGACTCTTTCTTGAAAACCAACTCGCATTGGCTTCAGGCATCCTTCTCATCCTCTTATCCTCTTCTATTCTATCGCTTCCATCTTCTGTCCCTTAGGCTGCATTGAAGAAGAGTGAAAAAAAAAACATGTAATTGGAGTGAGTCTGTGTGCAGGTGCATGAGGGAGCACATGTTGCCTGTGTGTGCAGTTATTATTACCTCAGATTTTTATTTATTTATTTATTTTTTTGTATGTGTATGTACACATTCACGCAGGTACATTGCATGCGCATTTTGGTACAAACTCTTACATACCCGTGTGGTTCGGGTGTAGGGCTTCTTTGATCCTTTAAGAGCCTGGTGAGATACGAGCTGTAATATCTGCCAGTGCTGTGTTCTGTGAAAGGTCACTGGGGAGGTGGAGGTGCAGGCAAGGGCCAGGCCTGTTGTTTCCTCTGGGCCAGACTTCACTCTCTACAGCATGTCTACTTCTCTTTTACAACTCCACCAAGACTGTAGCGCCTCTATGCCTGAGGTGGCACACCAGGGGAAACATGTCAGTGCTCTGTAGTGTTGCTGGAACTGGGTTACAAAGTGATGGATCAGAGGAATAGGTTTATTGTGCACTGTGGGGTTTGTTTAGCTTTTGAGCTCACTCCTCCTTCACCTTTGTGGGTTTCACTGTCTCTCTTTCATATATCAGTATAACTGACGTCTGTGATTGTTCGTTATTGGCAGGGATTGCGTGCCTTTTTGCAACTTCAAATATTCTTTAAATACTGCACCTGCTGGAAAATGTCAATTTCTTTTTTTTTTTCACTTCATGTTGTCGCTCCATTTTCTCCATAATGTGTCTCTGCCTGCTTTAAAAAAAAAGAGAAATCAGAGAGAGCTTAGAGGCCGGACATTTCTGAGTTTTAAAACTGTTTCCTGTTGCCAGTGCTGCATTATTGTAATACAGGTACAGTGCCTTGATGCATAGTAATGCAGTTCATCAGAGGGTAAAGAGAGGCAAATTCTTATTGTTACATGCTTGCTTTTGTTCCAGTAATTTCTATAAAGTCTAGGTACACTTTAAAATCTCTTGTTGAGGTTTTTTACTAAGCCAGTAACAACATATGTCTTGCTTTCTTTCTCAGTAAACTCTTAAAGCACCCCTATGGAGGCACATCAAATCAATTTTATTAAAAATATTTGACATAATAAAAATAAAATAAATAATAATAATAATGCCTTAGACTTGTATAGCGTTTTTCAATCATACTTGGTGGTGGTAAGCTACTAATGTAGCCACAGCTGCCCTGGGGCAGTCTGACAGAAGCGTGGCTGCCAATTCGTGCCTACGACCTCTCCGACCACCACCAACCACATTCACACTTGGGTTAGGTGTCTTGCCCAGGGACACAATGACAGCACACACTCAGACGGTGAATTTTTTCTTAACTCACAGCCATTTGTCCTAATATTATGCAGCCATCTGCCACCAGATAGAGCTGCAGCCCTGACATTCATATACAAAAATGCCCTAACTCTGTTAATCTTGGCCTTATATTTTTTATTTAGGTGTAATACTGTATTTTTGTTAGGTGTAATATTGTAAGTTATTTTTGAAGTTTCACAACCCAACCTGAAGCCCAACCTCCCGGTAAAATGCCGTCATTTCCTTGCGTGCATTTCCGGCTACTTCCCCCACGTCTGTACAAAAAAGCGAAAAAACTAGAGTAACAAATGTATTTGCACCTTTAAAAAAAAACTGACCACATCAAGAGAGTAGGACCCAGGAGGGGGAAAAAAATCCTAGCATTTTATGTTTCTGTTGGCGAACACACCGGGACACCAACGGAAGGTAATTTAAAAAAGCAACGCACCTCCGCAAGCATAAATGCGGCACCAACATCGGACACTTGGATTACATTGTAGCTCTACAAAGACCCAGCGTGAAGCTGAATCAGGCTATGCTGGAGGAGGTGGCTGGGGCAGAGGGAGGGCTGGGGTCACTGCTCAGGCTGCCGGGCTGAATCCTGACCGGTTATTCTCATATTTTAATGATGTATAAACATCGTTTGCGTTTTCATATATTAAACATCAATTTAAGTTTATTTTTCCTTTCGTTGTTTGGAGTATAATGTGCATAATGCACGGTGCCGCACAGTAAGATTAGATAAAACTTCATTAAGCAGTATTTAAAATGATTCATTATTGAATGTCTTTGTTTAGACAGTTTTTGTCATTGTCCTAAAATTGAAACTGTCCTAAATTTTAATTTGATAACTGAGCGTTTCTTAGTTTTAGACTAGTTAAAAATTTTCCCCTTGTTTAGGAACATGTTTCAGTTTTAGTAAGTTAGATTTTAGTATTTTATTTAGAGGTTAATACTTAAGCACTTAATAGCACATATCTATGTCTGTGTGTTACATCCATACAGTTCAAGGATTCAGCTTACTAACCAAAGCAAGCTGCTAGTTAGCGTGAGCCTACCCCATAACCCCTCACATATATTTGGTCCTCTTCCTTCCAAAGTCTAACCAGTATCTGGAATTTGATAACAGTAATAAAACAGTAATTCTCAGAGCTTAACAGCATATAACAGATTTTGCTTATTTTTCTCCAAGCTTTCTTATTTATTTTTTCATTTTTATAAAAGCAAAGCTGAATTATACAGATTTGGCTACCCCAAAACCATTTGTGACAATCAGTGGCATCAGGAGAATCCCTTAGGCTATGTTGTTAAAAAAAAACAAAAAAAAACAATCTGCTCAAATCACAAATATATTCTGGGAGCTGGGGTGCCAAAAAAACAAAAAACAATGAACCCTAAAGAAGTGCCAGAAAAAAAATAATAAAAAAAGGAAATTTAAATATAAAATTTTAAATCCTCCTGACTGGTGCAGGTAAGGCTCAAACTACCAACAGCTCAGAGTAGAGCTACTCTTTCACATCGAAAGGAGCCAGTTGAGGTGACATCTGACTAGGATGCCTCCTGGGCACCTCCTGGGTGAGGTGCTACAGGGAGGAGGCCCCGGGGCAGACCCAGGACACGCTGGAGAGATTATATCTTTCGGCCAGCCTGGAAACGCCTCGGTGTTCCTCCCAGATGAGCTGGAGGAAGTTGCTTGGGGGAGTGGGGGTGGAGTGGTCTCAGCTTCTCTGTTTAGGCTGCTGCCTCCACACTCCGCCACGGATAAGTGGAAGAAAATTATCCATTTTTCCCCACGATTTTTCTGCTGAAAACTTCCATGATGACACAACATATCTGTTATTTAATGAACAAATCCATGAGAAATTACAGAAATTTTTTGCATCATTATGTACCCAGTTAATCAGATTTCAGATACATATTTACATCGATAAACTAGAATTTAGCAGTTTATTGATTGAAAATTCTGTAATATTTATTGAATAATTTCTGTTAAATTACAGAGGTTTGTTTTTTTTACAGTGTAAGATGAAATATTAACTCATGCTGATGCTTATTCACATTGCCCAGTAAGCATTTGTGTTGAATTATGACTTTGCATTGACTTTGTATATTTCAAGAAAACCTCGCTTTGCGTTTGATTTCAAAACAATATCATTAAAAATTAATGGAGACCCTCCAATCAATGCGACAAAGATTGACAGAGAAGGTTTGAGCATCTGAGAAAACTACCTTGCAAATATTTTGCATATATGTGGTACCTCTATGTAATTGGTAGCCATGTGTTTTTTTTTTTACTAGGTAGGACAGTGGTGTGGTGGTCAGCACCATCGTCTCCCAGCGAGAAGGTCCTGGGTTTGAATCTGAGGCTTTTCTGCGTGAAGTTTGCATGTTCTCCATGTGGGTTCTCTCTGGGTACTCTGACTTCCTCCCACAGTTTAGTACTAAGAGCCACAAAGAATGAGGACTATGACAACTTCCTGTTATTTTAAAAAGAAAAAATAAAGTCCTGCTCAGTGGAAAAAATACAGCAAATTTCAAATCAAAATACCTTATCATTACTCCTCTTAGACTCACTACATTGTTTTAGTGAAATCTCTGGCTCAGTTCCAGCAGACCAATTCAGGTCCTTTTCTCTTATTGAATTTCATGCAGGAGCGATATCATAACCACAAAAAACTGACTGCTACCTAGAGGGCTCAGATGAACTCATTCATCCATGATACAGTGACTCACACATTACTCCTCTGCCTGTGTCTCACTTCAACTTCATCTCTTTATCTTTGTGGTTCTTTCTGTGTTACAGCACCCAGCTAGCCTTTAGCTTCCTGTCTGTGTTTTATATTTAGAAACAAGGTTTATTTACATAAACACAAGTTCTTTTTTTTTTACAATGGTTTGTTAAAATTCTCTTATCCTAAGGATTATCTTCTTTCAAGTCTAACTTCTCCCCCTGTCACTCCCATTAAGTCCTTCATCACAACTATCTGTTCGATACTGCAGAGATAAGGAAAAACACTTCCGCTCTATCCCATGCCTGCGTGTCTCTCCAGAAATGATAGCTAGACAAATTCCAGTTTGTGCTTGATGAAAAAAACTGGTCCATCTCACCCCTTTTCTGACACATTTGTTCTACATGTCAGAATTAGTAGATATGTGCTCATTCATTTTATGGTTGTTAGTGCCAGATGGGCTGGTCTGAGTATTTCAGAAACTGGAATTTTCCCACAGAACCATCTCTAGGGTGCAAAAAAGAGAAAATATCCAGCAAGCAGCAGTTCTTTGAGTGAAAAATCCACCATTGATTCCAGAGGTCAGAGAAGAATGGCAAGAGGAAGGCGACAGTAACTCAAATAACCACTCGTTACAGCCAAGGCATGCAGAAGAGAATGTCTGAATGTGCAACATATCAAACCTTGTAGCAGATGGGCTACAGTAGAAAAGGGCCATAGTGAGTGCCACTCCTATCAGCTAAAAACAGGTAATTTAGGCTATTTTTTTGCATGTGCTCACCAAATTTATATAATAGAAGATTGGAAAAATGTTGCCCTGTCTGATGAGTCGTGGCTCCTGGTGTCAGAATTTGGCGTAAACAACATGAAGGCCATGGAACAACAGTCCAGGCTGCTGCTGGTGGTGAAATGGTGTGGGAGAGCTTGTCTGCCTTCCTCAACTCAACTTTTATCGTCAGTTGCTGCAGAATGTACAAGACAGATGGAGAACTGAAACGACCCACAGTGCGCAAAGAACGTGGTCAATATGCAATATATACGCAAAATGTACACAATATATACACAGTAAACTAAAATGTTCAATATACACAATAGTAAACTAAAATATTTGTAGCACAGTATAGAAGCAGATTATTCATAATGTATTGTGTAGCAGTTTATGGGAGTGAGGGAAAGGAGAAGCTTATGTTGGTGTAGTAGCAGCAATGCAGTGGTAGTAAAAATATATAATAAATAATAAATAAGTAAAGTGGCTGGTGCAGAGTATTGTTGCTGACACTGTCCATTCCTTTACAACCACAGTGTACCTGTTTTCTAATGGTTACTTCCAGCAGGAGAGTGCACCGTGTCACAAAGGTCAAATCATCTCCAACTGGTTTCTTGATCATCACAATCAGTTCACTGCACTCAAATGGCCTCCACAGTCACCAGACCTAAATCCAATAGAGCACCTTTGGGTCGTTGTGGAACGAGAGGTTCACATCATGGATGTGCAGCTGACAAATCTGCAGCAATCTGCGTGATCATGTCAATATAAACCAAAAAAAATGTTTCCAGTGGTTTATAAATCTGATCAATGTCCGTTTTTTTTTGTTTTGTTTTTTTGTTTCCATTGCCTTACTCAGGCAAGCTGCAAGCATATTTTAAGCTCAATTTCTACTTTTATCTTAGTTCAAGAATTTTTATTTGGCATATTTATTTTTTTTTAATATTAATTAAATTTTGCTGGAACACTCCATGTAAACTGTTAGTTTAATCTGACTGAATAATATTGCTGTTTTCTGGTTGCTTTTGTAAAAATGTGACTAGATGATGAGAAAATATGTGGTAATGTGCTGCACAATGTGATTAAACCACTGTGTATGTTTTCTATGAGCTATGACCATGCATACTTCTGTATTTCCCACGTACCAAAAGTGATCAATCTCAATAAAGTTGGAAAGTTTAAAGCTCGGCTTATCTTCACCCTCCTCTGTCACTCGTCACATATAGGAGGGAGTTTATTTTCACATTGCTGTGCTCCGATTAGTTTAAATTGTGTGAGTTGAAGAGCGACTGTAGCTTTGTCGGGGAGTGTAATATGTCTGGGTCTTTGACCTCAAACAGATAATAGCAAACACCCGAGGATCATGTGTCTCAAAATGTATTCTGCCTTCGTGAAACCGTGGCTGACCAACACACATGTGTTTGTTTGTAGATACCGAAGGTCTGCCTTGACGTACGAGTGAATGTTCAGACTGCAGGGGTTAGTTAGCACAGTGTGATTGTGCGCGATCTCTTTGTGCCTGCATCAAGAGACAGCAGCATATTTAATGTGTGTTAATAACTAAGGTGAGCCATGTGACACTGATGATAGGAAACCTCGGAGTATGTGTGCACTGCACGCACAGGAGAAGATTTTTACCCACGCCACGTCTAACTGAAATCTATCTCCTGCCTCTTCACAGGAAGCTGTCATCTGCTTCTTTCATGCTAAATAATGACAGAGCAGCTTGCCATAACCATGTCAAATATCACTCCCCAAGCCTTGGGTTTCACCTTGAATAAGGTGAAACTCAGAGGCTTGGAAATGCCACGTTACACTTGTTTCTGCTGGGTAAGCACACAAATACTGCTGGCCGCTCCTTGTGTAAGATTTAGATGCTCACATGAATGTTGCTAATTCATACACAACCATAAGAAGACAAAAGACTATAATAAGTTTAGCACAAGTGATACAAATAGACTGAGTTAAAATAGACGGGGTTTGCATCAGCACTGTTCAACCACTTGTTTTTTTTGTTTTTGTTTTTGTTTTTGTTTTTAACATAATGAGAAGTTCACAACCCGAGTCTTTTATTTTGCAGAAGAACACAACTTGCTCTGTCACTGCTGTTTGTCTCGGTCTTGGTAGACACCCTTACAATGAAGTTTTCTCAGCTATCCTTGGATCATGATGAATTAAAAACGATTCTTCTTCTTTCTGTGAAATGGCATCACTGAATATGACTAATAGTGGAATCTTCGGTTGTTATGTCATAAATAACAACTAAAGCAACTTTTGTTTTAGCTCTCTCCAGGTCAACATCAGAAGAGATCAAAGTATCAGTGTGCACTCCTGTCCAATAATTGGCCTGCTGCAGGGAATGAATCATTTCTTTGGGCAGCTCTGAAGCTCTCCTCAGTTACTTTGCTTTTGCACTTGTGCCTAAAACTAAAATCAGCTATCACTGAATGGAGTCAGAAATGTGGCATGTCACAATGTTATTCCTCCAGTTATGTCAATGTGATGTTACTCCAAAATGAGGTTGAAAACGGATGTTTTGCAATAATCATAATTACTGAGGGACTTAGGAGACTAAGCCATACTGTTATCCTGAGATAAATTCTAATCAGGATATGTTTGATGTTGACCACACATATCATTATTATGCATATGTGTGTGTATGATTTCAGTCGTTAAAAATTCATCAGAGAGCGTCATTGTTTTTGGAGGACTACATATGGGATAATTAGAGCAATAGTTTATATCTACATAAACAACTGCCTTCTGGTGCAGAGGGACGCGGCTTTAATGTCAAACAGACAGGGACAGAGGCATTGTGGGTGCATGTGTGTCTTTCTGCATGCTTGTCAGTTAGTGCCAGATGACCGTATGTGTGAGCACATGTGTGTGTGTTTGAAATGTGAAACAGGCAATGTCAGTGTAGGCATTTAAATGCGTGCATGCGTGTCTGTTAGGTTGGGGGTGGGAATGGGGGATGGGTGGTGGTGGTGATGGTGGTGGGCTGCCATGTTAAATGTGAAACAGACAGTGGCAATGCCTCAGTGGCACAGAGGGAAAGGCGTGACCATCAAAACTGCCCCCTAGAGAACAAGAGAATCCATCCCCAGCCACCACTTACTGTGTGTGTGTGTTTGTGTGTGTGTGTGTGTGTGTGTGTGTGTGTGTGTGTGAGAGAGAGAGAGAGAGCACATAAATGCAGCTGCAGGATATATCAAAGGTCAGTTGATATGGTAGCTTTAGTCTAACACCAGTTGGATTCTTCACTAAAGAACAAAAAAGGTTTGATTTGATTTCAATCTGACAGTCATGAGGTTACCTGTCTTGGTGTTTTTTTTTCTTTAATACATCATATATTGTCCTGGATGTTGAGCAATTACAACAAATCTGTAATCCAGTATTTACTATGATTTGATATACTGGATGCTTTTGGCAGATGTAATACAGAAGAAAAAGAAATTTTTTAATACAGTATATTTTAGAAATTGCTTTAAATTTAAGAGTTCATATATGTTCTTGACAATTTTTTGACCTGTTTTTCATCCCCTTTTATATCTGCCTTACTTGTACCTGTACTCTATTTTCAACTTTAGAAGAAAATGATCATTGGGCTGATTATACAAAAGTGTTTTGGCTGGAAAGGATTCTGGTCTGTTTTAAGCTAATCTGTCATGTTCAAAACTGCTTACTGAACCTTTTTGTGATGGATACTATTGAATGGTGGTGCAAAATTGACTGCTTGGAAAGAAGACAGCTGAGTCCCCAAGATATGTCGGCAGATTTATCCAATTTATTCCTGGTCTTCATTGACAAAACAGGAAGTAGCTGTAAATATACTACGTATAGTAGGATGGTATGAATGTGCGGATTGTGGTCATGGATTGTGTGTAACCTGCTTCATAATAATGCCCAAGTCTAGAACAGATACTAAATGCACCTTCTGTTAGTTTGTTTGAAAGGTCAAGAATGAACTGAACCTATCAACCTTGAGTGAATGTGCATAACAACTTGGCAACTCAATTACAGTGCCTTGCGAAAGTATTCGGCCCCCTTGAACTTTTCAACCTTTTGCCACATTTCAGGCTTCAAACATAAAGATATAAAATTTTAATTTTTTGTGAAGAATCAAC
>JAMQGT020002210.1:0-26736 GCA_024447675.2 Pterophyllum scalare | reverse complement strand
TCGTAGGGGCAGGAGCCTAAGCAAAGAAGCCCAGACCTCCCTCTCCTCAGCCACCTCCTCCAGCTCATCCAGAGGGACCCCAAGGTGTTCCCAGGCCAGCCGAGAGAGATAATCTCCCCAGCGTGTCCTGGGTCTACCTCCTCCTCACTGGGAGGTATGAATTTACCCGTGTATGAATTTACAACTCATACAATACAAAACTCCATAGAATACATTCTACAGGTCACAGGTTGGTCCAGATGGGCCTCAGCGACATAAATATATGCTCCCACAAATACATGCAATCATGCTGAGAACTATATGCATGCTATTAGATCTGCCAGAGGCTCTGGCAGAGGATATGTGTGGACTTATCCACATGGTTTAATTGCGATATCCCAGCATTACCAAACCTGTGCATTTTAGGTGATGTAAGTGAATCAGACATGGAAGTAAATACGTCACACACAGTTCTTACTGCTTTATGCATCACTAAGAAAAGATTTCCTCATGAATTGGAAATCCAAAAATGATTTGTGTATTACTCACTATAGAAATGTACTTTTAGAGCACATTAGTCTGGAAAGAATGTCTGCCACCTCTAGAAACCAACTGGACAGACTTGAGTCTCTCCGGTCCACACTGATCAGCTGGGTGATCGGCTGTAGTCTCGTCTCGCGGTGTGTCCCTTCCTCCGGGCTCGGCACCTCCCAGATGGATGCATCAGCTGTGGCAGTGAATCCCCTCCTGCTGTGGTTCAGGTGAGCTTTGACGTGGCTGTGACTCAGAGAATAGAGTGAGTTATCTATTTATCAGAAGGCTGGCGGATCAATCCGGTTCCTCCAGTCCATGTCCTGATGAATCCATTGGTGTGTGTGTGTGTGTGTGTGTGTGCTGTTTTTGCAGTGTGGGTGGTAGGTGCTGGCCTTGAGTACAGTGGTGTCCTGGGGGTGTGGCCACTTCAGGCCCTTCTGTTTGCTACAACAGTGCTTTCAGATCATCGTTCTGAATGCAAAAACTGCCAGACGTGATTGTCGTGGTCACTTCACTCTGTATTCAATCATTATTATTGATCTCTGCCTCTCTTCCACAGCATGTCTTTTGTCCTGTCTCTCTCCCCTCACAGCAGATGACTGCCCCTCCCTGAGCCTGGTTCTGCTGGAGGTTTCTTCCTGTTAAAAAGGAGTTTTTCCTTCCCACCGTCACCAAGTGCTTGCTCATAGGGGGTCGTTTTGACTGTTGGGTTTTCTCTGTGTTATTGTAGGGTCTTTACCCACAATACAAAGCACCTTGAGGCAACTGTTTGATGTGATTTGGCGCTATAGAAATAAAATTGAATTGAATTGAATTGAATTGAATGTCAGTTACATTTGTGGCTAACACTGGTTCTTTATTTTACAGCATCTGCCTGCCACCCAGCGAATAGCTGCTCAAGTGCCTGGAAGACAGAACCATACTAATTATTAAAATACTTAATAAAGAACGGATGAATATTTAAGATTCTCATTCTTGAGTGTTTATGTCAAAAAGTGCTGAGTGCTAATAAGTGCAAATGTGTCCCAGCATTTAATACCCAAGCAAAACAAATGACT
Source organism: Pterophyllum scalare (assembly GCA_024447675.2). NCBI lineage: Eukaryota > Metazoa > Chordata > Actinopteri > Cichliformes > Cichlidae > Pterophyllum > Pterophyllum scalare. Next base: position 25,165 of record JAMQGT020002210.1, on the reverse strand, counting down.
ATAAACAAGTAACGAAAAGCCTCTTCGTTACAAAGCCACAGGTATAAAAGTGCAACAATGTCGGTCTGAGACTGCAGGACACAAACAGGCTCTGTGCATGAGAAATATCGTGCACACGTTTCCGTTTGTTTTCCAGCGGGGTCGCGCTTTAAAAGTCGCTGCTCGCGCTCATGCGTGACCTCACTGGTTTCAGAGCCTCCGCAGTCATGCGGGTCCTCACGACCGCTGCAGAGGCGCTGCGTGGCTGTTTACGCTGTTCATCACCAAACTGTATGAAGTAACTTATACCTGAGGTATATCAGAATCCATAACGCTGGTCCGCATCATTATTTATACCTGCTGGATTTATCTTTTACTCTATTTTTGCCTCCTCCAAAAAAATCTAAATTATTATTTAACGGTGTTATTTTGTGGAAAATGATGCGTGGTGTTATGCCCTATAATGAAACTAAAGTAGTTGCAGTGATGCAATCCAGAACACAACTGTGCTCATCGGCCCTTCCTCCTCATCCACGTCATTCCTGACGCTCTTCGTTTACGGAGGAATATTTTCACCTGCTCCTGAACGATCGCAGCCGAGAACCTGAGCCTGAGGACTTCAGCCTAATTATGCAGTTTATCTAATTAACCTCCAAGCAGATGAATGCTTCAGTATCGGTACTGCCATAACTGTTTGTGCAAAACAATTATGTCATTTTGAACTGAGCCGTGATAAACAGCCCTGACGTACAACTCAATCACGCCTCGACAAGGAAGCGAAAAAGCTGATAATTAGCCGCTGTTGCACAACTTCCGCTGACTGAAGTAGTGGGATTTTTTTTTTGTCACATCAAAATAACCGCAAAACCCCAGAAAAGCCTCAGAGACGTGAGAAGAAAATTTAAGATTTCATATTTTGAGCTTTCACCTGCTTTCTCAGAGATGTGGCAGCTTGTAGTCCTGTGTCATGCTGCCATCGCTTTACTTTAATCTGAACATAGTCTGTATATAGCGATGGCCATATCAGCCGTTGTGATGACCGGATATGACGGCTGCAGCTTCATGTATGGATGTGAATGCTCACCCAGACTTGTTCCTCGGGACCTGAAGCAGATCCTGCTTTATCAAAAGGAGCTGTGTGCTCTATTAATTGTAATTGGCTAAATAAACATTTACTGAAGGCAAATATATTCTTCTTCTTAATATTATTATGATCATTATTTTAATCAGTGGGGAAATCTTAAATCACGTCACAGGTCCTCCTGAACCAACATGCCTCTTCTACCTGTCTCTCCACCTCTATTTCCTCTCTGTGTGCATCCAGGTGTGTGTCAACCTAATGTTGCTTGTGTGCCTCAGGGGCAGAGCCTCCTCTGCCGCCTCCCAGATCAATGCATCAGCTGTGGTTCAGGTGAGCTCTGTGTGGCTGTGACTCACACAATGGAGTGAGTTATGGATTTAACAGGAGGCTGGCGGATCAATCCGGTTCCTCCAGTCCATGTGCTGAAGTAAGAGTGTGTGTGTGTGTGTGTGTGTGTGTGTGTGTGTGTGCGTGCGTGTGCGTGTGTGTAACTCCAGTATTTCCTCACACAACTAAAAGCTTTTGTCTACGACACCAGAATTTCCCTGTATTAATGCTGAGCTCATATATAAAGCGTGCGGGTTGGCAGAGGCAGAACAACAGTGACAGAGCAGCTGCTAACAAAGCGCACTAACAGCTTCTGATCTTCAGGCTTCAGCAGGTAAGCTGCTCCTCTCCCCGTGTTTGCTTTGTGTGCTCACAGCAGACCGTAAAGAGGACCTTTGCTTCGAGCTTTTATCTGTCTCAGCTGAGATTAGAGGTGGTGATACAGTCACAGATCGATGTGACTGATGTCCACATGTCTTTAATACAAATGTAACCAGTAACAAACGGAGGATAAAGGGGCTGATTAGAAGGAAGAAGTCAGGCTGTCCATGACTATGTGAGGATGAGAGAAATGTTTCTCTGTGTTTCTGCAGATCTTCATTCAGAAAACGATGGAAACCCAACGGAGCGGCTACATCCTCAACATGTCCGAGGGACTGGACTTGGAGGTTTCACGTCATCCACTGACAATGAAGTGTGTAGCCAACCTCATCATTGCCATGGCGAGGATAAAGGCCGACATTTCCGAGCCGCTGCTGAGCACCGACTTCCAGGATGAAAACCTGCTTTCAGTCATGCTGGAGAGCTTTGTGGAAGGTAGTCGCACACACTTTACTCCAACACTGGAAAGATATAGGGAACTTTCAGCTGTCTGATCACAGTGGAATTAGGCTCAGCTCTTTATGTGAAAACACTAATACTGCATCCATGTCTTTGAGCATCCTGGTCACCGCGAAACAGAAATCCACGTCAAGCCTGTGATTTCAAAAAGCATAACGACAGCATATTTAACGAGGCGTGCCTCTTTCTGTCCCAGAGCATACTGTGATAGAGAGGACAGCTGCACCAGCTCAGTTCAGCAGGACGGGTGAGCACCAGTGCTCCATCACTGACAGCCAGAAGAGGGATTTAATTCTGGTCCAAGGCGGCATGGAGCTGCATGCAGTGATGCTGCAGGGAGGCAGTGACGACCGCAAAGGTAACAACATGCGACTCTTCCACATTAAATCTGCACGCTTTGCAGGGTAGAAATCTTCCTGCTAAGATAGCACACTCACCACCGCCTTCATTCAAGACTGGATCCAAGTGTAAATGATGTCCAGCTGCCAGGCTGAGGATGAACCTGTGTCCATTACTGTCTCCACAGTGTTCCTGAACATGTCGACCTACGTGCACCCCGCACCCATCGCTGAGGCCAGGCCCGTCGCTCTGGGCATCAAAGACACAAACCTCTATCTGTCCTGCCACGAGGACGGCGACAAGCCAACCCTCCACCTGGAGGTAAAACTCTCAGGAGTCACAGCTTTTGTTAGAATCCATAAGACACTGTGCATTTACAGATGAGCTAATGTGAGTTTGTATCATTTTGCTGAGAATGAAACCTCGTGACACTGATCTTTGTGCTCGTCAGGAGGTGACGGACAAAAGCAGCCTGCTGAGGGTGAGGGCTGATAGTGAGATGGTGCGATTCCTCTTCTACAAGCGGGACAGTGGGCTGAACATCAGCACGCTCATGTCTGCCCACTACCCCAACTGGTACATCAGCACTGCACAGGATGACCAGCAGGTGGTGGAAATGTGTGAGGAGAGCGCCCACCGCTACAGAAGCTTCAACATCCAGCGCCAGAGCTAAAAGCCAGCAAAGATTCCCGGAGCGGAACGTGGCTCTGTATCCGGGTCTCCAGTTTGGCCTTCGCCCTGTATGTACTGAGTACAGAACGCACAATGATACTGTAATAACGTTGTCAAGGTGGCGTCACAAGGTGGCTCTGATGAGTGTCTGATGTATTTATGAAGAGATTTTCTATTTATTAATCGGTGATCTGACACTGTTATTGGTTTGATGTATTTATTTATATCACCAAAGTATTTATTCATCTATTTATGCACCATTGTAAGAGCTGTTATTATTTAAAAATCTGTTTATCAAGTATTTAAATGGTGTGCAAAAACATCTTGAATAAAGATTTATTACTAATCTTCGTTTGTTGTTCTTTCTGGTAAATGAAGCAACTGAACAGTTGCCACAGTTTGCCAACTGTTATTTGGAAGGATAAATTGCTCCGATGCTCCCTGCAGTGCCGTTTCCTGTAGGGAAACCTTGAGTCAGAACCAGAGCTGGTGACAGCAACAGGCTGCAAACCGATCAGTACAGCCGGTCCTGTGATTGGCATCCAAACAAGTGTTGACCTCGTAACCTGGAACGCTTTTTGCCCACCTCACCGCACAGGTAGAAGACCACTTCATCAGACCCCAGGGACAGATGAAGGAAATCCTTCATAACTCATGCTAGAACTCTTTACAATGCAACACATCTGTTCAGATGGAGGTGTTTATTTCCCCTCTGCACAATCACCATAATTAACACCATTATTATTGTACTGCCCACCACACCTTTGACTCTCCTAACTCATTAATTAAGCTCTTTTATCAAAGGTTGCATTAAATGTTTCTGTTGTTGTACCACGGGAACTTCCTGTATCTCATCTTTGTTATACACCTCTGCAACCCCTGCTCTCACGGCAGTGCATGCATCTTTGGCTGGTGTCTGGCCTTATCAAACATCATCATCAAACATCATCATGCTGTCCTGGGTGTCATTTTTAGCTTAGACCATTAATTTTTTAAAAAATAAAACCTTTTTCCAAAACCTCTGGTGTCAGTTTTTAATGAGCAGTGTCATGCTGTTTTATTTATATGTATGTTACTTTCACACATCTCACCTAAACAGTGCACACACACACCCAGGCACCTCCCTGCTACCACAGTGTGCCCACTAAACAACAAGAAATTTATTTTATTGAACTATTATACTTATTTAAGCTAATTTCTTATCGATAATATATTTAAATTAATTTTACTGCTGCAGCAGTAACACCAGGGGAGCACAGAGGTAGTACTGCATTTTAAAAACTGTGTGACTGTAAAGCATTGCAGCATTTAGTGAGTGTTTATATATGTTTTTAACAGTTTCATTAAAAATTCTTATAATGTTTTATTTGTCTACATTCTCTAATTCATGGTGCAGTTTAACACTAAAGACAGCTTCAATAATTATCATTTTCAGTGACTAAAGATGTGGTCATATTAAACATTTTTAATATTAAACCCACTGATATGTACTTAAGCACAACTTACAAAACACTTCACACATTTTTCCACAAGAGGGCGCCTGTCTCTCATTTCTTTGGTTTTCTCTCCTGCTGCTCCAATCAGCGCAGGAGTTTTGCGGAAGTGTGTTGTTTTTGCCCGAAAATTGAAATCGTCCAATCAGAGAAGGGAGGCGTTAACTCCCGGCAAATTCGAAACCGCATGCGCGAGCTCATTTGTGATGGGAGCCGTTTAACGTGTTTGATACCGACGCGGTCCTACGAGTGGTTTTTACGACCTCAAGAGAAGAAACGGATCTCTGTTAGAAATGGAAGAAGGGGGACCGGAGCCAGCGCTCTCCAGAAAAGGTTAGCGAGCTTAAAAAGCTGCATTAGAGCTAGCTAACTGTTAACGGGACGTCATCGCTAATCGTTAGCTTCGAGTACACGCACACGTTCGTGCTGTGTTTACGGAGAGTGCCGTGGTTTTACAGGTTTTAGCTCCACAGGAGGAGGAGGAAGTTAAAGCGGCCTTCCTAGTAGTGTCACGGAGACGTCTCACATCAGTAACAGAATAAGATTGCTCCTATTAAGCTCCTCGTTGTTTCCAGAGAATAATGACATAATGCTGAATGACTGTTCGGACAGCGGACTGAGCTGCAGGAGGATGTTCATCATCCTTACAGTAGTGGTGTGCCATCAAAATGTGGTACCGATCGATAACAAGTAAATACAGGGCCAGTATCGCCGATGATGATACCGATACTTTTGAATAATTATGAAGAATTTTTATGAAGTTTAAGTGTTTTGTAATTTTTTTTCTCTTTACTTTGGATCATTAATTAGTTAAAAGCCAGAATAGAATTGGGCAAAGTTTATAGGTAAATAGAAAATACTTTATCAAAATAAAAGTTTTTGTTCTGAAACAATAGAACAGCAACAGAGCAATTTTCGCCATACATGTGATGTCTGGATTTTTTTCTTAAAGTACAAAATGATCATTCAATAACAAATTAAAACTTTTTTCACGTAGCGTGTTTAGAAGGTATAATACAAAAATTTAATAAAAATATCCCTTCATTCAATAATTGTCTGGATTTTTTTCTTAAATAAACAAGCTGTACAAAAGTATCACTCCACTACATTATAAAACATTTACGCTTCCGACCCCGCCCCTACTTCCGGCCTTCTTTTTAATATAAAAAATATAAGACAATTTGGCTCTTTAAGTTGCTTTTTTGACATTTCGATAACTCCTCTTAATTTGAGGGGAAAGCGAAATATCAAAAAAGTAACTTAAACGGCCAAATTGTCTAATATTTTTGACATCAAATCGCGGGCCGGAAGTAGGGGCGGGGCCAGAAGTGGCCAGTGTGCCGGGAGTGCTGACAAATTCCTTTTTTGCCCCAAGTAAAATGTGTTACATGTCACGTGACAGGGAGGGGAGGAGCAAAGTGTGCCTGCTCTGTGCTGTGAGAGGAGTGGCACTTAGACAGTCAGCTCACATCTTTGATGAAACTGCAGTGCTGCATACAGGAGAGAACCTGAAGCTAAAGTATCGATCTCATTACACTGGTATTGATCAATACCAACCTTTGTATCGATATTATCTATATTTGTATCCGCCCACCACTACCTTACAGTCAGATTATCTGCACTCATGTTTCGGTACGGGTCAGTTTGAGTCATAAGTGCCTGTTTGACATATACAGGTTTTTTTTTTTGTTTTTTTAGAAAAAACATTGTCACAAGACATGAAAACATGACAACCAGAAGGATTCAATCATTAAAAGTGAAAATGGCAAAGGAAATTCTAGACCTGTTTTCTGAAGTTATTATATAACCATAAGCATTGCAGTTGTTAAACGCCATTAACTTCTGTATAACTAAAAAAAAATAACTGTTTTTTATAATTATCCATATTAATTCAGTGGTGGTTAGTGCCCTCCTCAGGACAAGAAGGTCCCTGGTTTGACTCCTGGCTGGGGCCTTTCTGTGTGGAGCTCGTTCTCTCCGTGTTTGCATGGGCGTGCGTGTTTTTGGGAGGAAGAAGATGCTCTCCAGCTACTCTGGATTGGGTCAGACATGCAAACTCCACAAAGAAAGCCCCAGCCAGGATTTGAACCAGGGACCTTCTTGTTCTGAGGGCCGCTGTGCCACCCTATTAGAGATCTTGTGCCTATGTTAACACACCCTATCTTTAACCTTTAATTTGGAGTTTACGTCCAAGCGTAATGAAAAATCATTGACGGCCTAATTCCCGAATGTTTTTCTGTCTCAGAGGTGCGGAAGCAGAAGCTGATGGAATACTTGGCAGCAAAAGGAAAGCTGAAGATTCCCAATGTGGGGTAAGAATGGAAGTCTGCACATGAAGAAAACATGTTTCATGAGTTGTTCAGTCTGCGCCTCCAGGATGACCCCGTCAGAATCAGAGGATTTTATTTTTACCACCTTTAGTATAAATGTGGCCCTCATACTATGAATGATCTCTTTTTTCCAACAGTGTTTTAATAACATTTTAAAAGCATGAATAAATAAAGCAGTAAAAAAAAAAAAAAGGGTCTGTAGGTTCTCAGATATTTGGCTCATTGTAACTTTGACACATGATCAGTAACGATCCTCAGGACCACCTCCACAGGTGACAGCCCCCACTAGGGTTTATTACCTGTGCGAGGTGAAGAAGCCTCTGGGATGGATCATCTTCAAAAGCCTGAAGAAGTCCAGCTGCCTTCTTTTCAGACTGGAGAAAATGAATCCTCACAACAACTCAGACCGACTTTGTTTGGGCTCCAAGGTTCAGAGCAGCACCTCTGTAGTTTATCTCATCATTTAACAGGTTATTTTATCAGCTTTCACCTTTGACCCCAGTTTTCACCTTGATCTGAGGTGTGTGTGCAGATTCCTTTCCCCCCCAAAAACATTAAAAAAAAAAATTTTTTTTTAAATTAAGGTTAAATGTGGGCGGCGCAGTGGTTAGCCCTGCTGCCTCACAGTTAGAATACCATCTGGAAGGCCTGGGTTCGATTCCACCTTGGCCCAGGCCCCTGTCTGTTTGCATGTTGTCCCCGTGTCTGCGTGGGTTTCCTCCCTCAGTCCAAAGACATGCACTCACTGGGGTTAGGTTAATTGGAAACTCTAAGTTGCCCACAGGTGTGAATGTGAGGGTGAATGGTTGTCTGTCTCTCTGTGTTGGCCCTGCGACAGGCTGGCGACCTGTACAGGTGTACCCTGCCTCTCGCCCTATGTCAGGTGGGATAGGCTCCAGCACCCCCGCGACCCTGAACAGGATAAGTGGAAGTGAATGGATGGATGGAGGTTAAATGTATTATAGTTACATTATTCTGAGTGATAGTGTTTTATTGAATGAATCATTATTTTTTTACTAGTTATCTGTAACTGTAACTAAGAAATCAGCTGACTCTGCGGCGGTCCGGTGGGTTGATGGATGTGATTTGCTCTGACGCTGCTGTTACGTGTTGTACCAGGTTCTCACTCTTTACCTTTAAAACAGGGCAGAATAAAGTCTTACCACAGACTCGATTACTTAACCGTGGCTGGATCATGAATGAAAACAAACTGTTACTGCTGTGTGGCTCACTCGTTACCTGAACACGCTTTCATTAGTTTAGATAAAACCAGCCTGCTTTAGCAGCTGGACATGGAGACCAAGGTACAAGACAGCAGTAGAGATTTGTATAATAGTTTCAGTCCTCATTTCAGAATTTGTACATTCTTGACAAATGAAGTAACTAAATTTCACTCCTTAGGTCAAATCTCAGTGGAGGCTGTAGGAGGAAGACTGAGACATCTGCACAAAAGGTACAGCGCATGTTTGAGTGCATGAAGTGTTACTCCTGGGAAAACTGAAACAAAGGAATCTAAGACAGTTTGTTGGCTGCGTGTTGATTCCTGTGGTTCTGATTCAGAGTTTTGCTCTCACAGGTTGTTACAGGAAAAGAAAACAAAGCTCCAGCTGACAGAGTCGGGCCTGATATCTCCAAAGGTCAGAGAGTGACAGCTCGATCCGGACAACACCCTGAAAAAAAAGCATTCGGTATCAGTAACAAAGGAAGCGGCAGCAGACCGACAGGACTGCAGAACAACGCTCGTCCAGCACTGCCGAAACCTAACCGAAACCCTTTGCTCACCAGAACATATGACGTTGCATCCTTCAAGTCCAACCTGAGTGTAGCCGCCCAGGTCACAAAGCAGGCAAACACCAGAATTCAAACTTCAGGCAGAGCCCCCTTAAACACAGCTCATACAGCCAGAGTCACCTTTGACCCCAGTTCTGCCTCATCATTTCCAACGATGACGGTCAACACCAGGATCAGTCTCGGCCCCCTCGTCAGAACAAAAACGGGACTGACTCCTGCGGTGATCCAGCCGAGAGCCACAAAGCCAAATTTACCACACGCCTCTGTCACTGCAGCCAGCACCACCACCACCACCACCACCACCACTCAAGCTGCGAGGAAGGCGCAGTCCAGCACTACATCAGTCTCTGTTTCCCACAGGTCTGGCGTGGGTGCTCCTTCAGCTGCGAGAGCTAGGAGTAAAGCTCAGGCTCGAAACAAGCTTAACTCGCAACCAGCTTTGGGGACTCATTCTCAGCCATCTTCTAAGAGTCACTTATCACGTGGGCTGAAATCAGCACCCATCTCTTTGAAGAGCACAGCTGCATCTTTTAAGCCAGCGGGGAGAGCAGCAGGTCGGCCTGTAGACAGGTCCGCAAAGACAGGAACTGAAACGAAAGGGGACGAGAACGGCCGGCCGCTTAAAGCCGCCTTCCAAACGTCCTCGAGGCCGACAGACAGGTGCACCTCTCGACCTGTGGGTGGGCTCGTGCAGCCTGCTGCGACCGACATGGGAAAGAAAACCAAGATAACTAAAGAGACAGCTGGAAAGACAGAAAGTCGTTCTTCAAAGGCTCCTCCGCCCAAAGCTGGTGTAAAAAGTAGAAGCGCTCCGCTGACGTCACAGACGGTGCCGCCGCCTGCCAGGACCGTCAGCCTCACAGGCAGAGCCGCGGACACGAAGACACCAAAGGTCCAGGTCAAGGTCATTCCTCAGACTGAGGGAAAGAAGCCGACTGCTGCCCAGGTGGAAAGAATGTAAGTAGCACTTCGTAGCTCATAGTTTGTCACCGTAGACGATCCAAGAGTCGTTTCCATGGGTAACTCTGATGTTTTGACCACTGCCTCCTATGTCAGTCAGCACACTCAGAAATGAGCAGTGGATGGTTAAGTTTATCATTAATTATAAGGCACATTATTAGCCTTCAAGTGACAGAGTGAGGTCATAAACGACCCAGCTGTATTTTATATGTGCCGCTGTGAATTGTCGAGGACCGTGGAAATGTATGTGGGCTCATTTACAACCATTAAAATATACACTATATTACCAAAAGTGTCCACTCACCATCCAGATCACTGATCTCAGGTGTTCCAGTCCCTTCCACAGGTATATAAACCAACACCTAGGCATGCAGACTGCTTCTACAAACATCAGAGAAAGAATGGGTCGCTCTCAGGAGCTCAGTGAACTCCAGCGTGGTACCGTAATAGGATGATACCTGTGCAACAAGTCACTGCTAAATATCCCAGTCAGCTGTTAGTGGGATTATAACAAAGCGACTGGGAACGACAGCGATGACGGGGGGGGGTAAAGAATGGGATGTTGCTCAGGTTCATATGTTTGTGAATGCAGATGAGCAAATACTTTTGGCAGTATAGTGTGTATTAGAAATGATCTTTTCAGGCTTGTACTAAGTGTTACACTCTGTAATTTGCTGGTAATTACTCCTTAATTCATCATCTCATTTTGACCTCAAGGAAGAAACTGCAGGAATGGCGGGAGGCCAAGGGCATTTCCTACAAACGTCCTCCAATGGAGGTGAAACCTCAGATCAGGCGCACCGTCTCCATGCCCCAGCCTTTCTGGGCCTCCATGAACGAGGAGGACGAGGCCTACTCCCTGATCTGCGCTGTAGACAGATCCCTGGCCGACTGCATCAAGTTACTCAGAGAGGTTTGCACTGGATTTAATCTTCTCCACTGTCACCTTTCATATGAAACTTGAGGTTATGTAGTAAACACAGAGAACGTGATGGAACTACGCGGTTCAAATAACTAAGAGTTGTATTTGGGAGGAGCTAGTTTGTCTCGCCTTTACCTGTTATAAAGGAGGGATAGTGATAATTAAATGTGCACCTTTTCTAGCTGTCTTCATTCCTGCTGTTGCACTCGCTTGTTCCCATGAAAACTGAAACAGTGTAAATAATGAGAACAGGGCTTTGAAGAGATCCAAACTTTTCCTCACACCTCTTAAATCTCGGTGCAAAGCTAGAGCGAAAAGATGCTTATTTCATATAGTGATGACTACACACCGTAACACAAACTCCTTGATTGGAGTATTGTGCCTCTTACTTCAGTGGCTGTCTCACAACTGCAGGGTGGCCCCCCGGAGCAGGTAAAGGAGGTCCTCTCCCGGCTGCCCGTGGTTTCCCAGAAGTTTTCCAAGTACTGGATCTGTCGAGCCCGCCTGATGGAGCAAGAAGGAAACCTGGATGTCCTGCCCATGTTTGAAGAGGCTGTTGGCATCGTTCTGGAGGTATGGCCACAGTGTTACTCTGAAGATGTTTCCCACAGAAGTTTAATGCTGTATGTTTACAGGATAACTCGGAGTTAATCCCTGTAATGTGGTTAGATTGTCCTAACCGGCCTGTTCACAGCTAAGTAAAAACTCACACAGTGAACCTGGTCTCGGTAATTCCACTGTTCACTTTGAATTAGTCCGGCCGCACAGCCGCTCCTGCAGTCTGATCGGAACGTGCAGCTCGGCTCTGTGGAGCTGGGTGTGGATGAGGACTGTAACACGGGGAAAGCTGTCCAGTATTAAACATTTGTTTTCTTCTGACTTTTTTTATTGTAGCCTGTGGATGAGCTGCGGACCGTGGTGTTCGACATTCTGAAGAAAAAGGACGAAATCCAAGGTAGCTCCGCTTCCTTTCTGTGGGAACACAGTGTTCTTAGATCGGGGGCGTCAGACTCATTTCATTCATGGGAAACATGCCGACTAACTGGATCTGATGTTGGGCAATGCATGTAATATATAGATACAAAAATCACACTTCTAAAAAGCTGTTTCTCTTTCTTTTAGATGTAAATAAATACATGAATATTAGCCAAATATGGACATTTAATGAGGCAGCCATTTATGAAATGGCTGCTGAGCATCCGGAGGCGGGGGTGTGGTATCCAGAGCTGTGGGCGAAGCTGGGATGAAAGCTCTGAGCTGCTTTGGCTCAGTTCAGTCATGACGCAGGGCTGCACACACCGACTCAGGCCACAACCGCCTGCCAGAGCTTTCCGTCCGGCCTGAATATTACTGAAGTCAAGGCTAGCCTAGTGAGGAGGAAAATAGGAAGCGTTAGAGGCAAAAGCCTCTAAACGCCACCTCCATCAAAAATGAGATGATGATAATTAAGGAATCCTTTGCACATGTACTGTTCGCCCATCAGTCCTGTCGCCATAACCCGTTAACTTCCATCAGTCTGTGTAGAAATGTTTCCATCACAGTCTGATATTTGGCCCTTTGCCTTCATTCACACTGATCAGAGGACCGACTGAAGAGCTTACCTGAAAACAAAATATTATTTATTAAAAAGTAGGTCAATTACTGTTTTTTACATTTTTGGCTCCTCACCATCACCTGTGGAATGAACTTTACCATAAGGTCCAGATAAACAAAGAAAAGTGTTTATTCTTGCAGGATAATTCAATTTACTTTTAAATCTCATATTTTCATGTTTTCAGCATCTGAAGAAAAGGATAAAGAGTCCGACCATATTCCAGAAAACGGTCCAGAATGTGGCAGCAACCCAACGATGACCCCAAAACCGGTCAAAGCGCTCATCTATGGTGAGAGAGGAGGCTCGTCTGTGGTCAGATACAAGATTACAGCAACCCCCGGGTATGTTTCAGTCAGCGTTTCAGCCTCACTCATAAATATCTTTGAGAGTCATCGCTGGGGAGAATGATGCGTTTACTCAGTTCACTCAGTACACCCACTGAGGTTACACACCATCTCAGGATAACAGAGCAACATTTTTTGTGAACACACCAAAAAAAAAAAGGTCACTTGGATCGTTGCCGATCCCTGACGCCGTCGCTCAGCGTCAGAAAGCGCGTGACGCGTTGCAGGAAATGTTCTGCCACACCTGCAGGTGGCGACCAGACATCGACAACAGCAGCTACCAAACGAGGGCAAAACGCTCTCACTCCCCAGAAATGGAGCCAGAACATTTTTGTGTTGAGCAAAAATGTTGCCACACCTGCTGATACACACCTGTGCACGTGTTAAACAAACAAACAAGTCTTCCTGAACGTCAGTGTGCGTCACGCAGACTCACACTGCCTTTTGTGTGTTTTCTTTTCCCGATTCTGTTTGAAACATCATTTTTGTTTCATTATGTGGAAACAAACAATAAGCAGTGAAAACTATGTGCAGGGTTATTTACTGTGTACGGCAGGACGTTTTTGCTGTGCGGTTACCACGTAAAGAAGGCTTTACGTGGTAACCGCGGACTACAGTGAGGCTACTTCAAAGTGTCGGAAATCCTGCTACAAGGATATCCGACACTTTTCATTTCAACATCAGAAGTCTTTATGCAAATTTCAACTAAATGAAAGATTATAATATAGCTGCAAGTGGCAATAAAGGCCCTCGCCGCTGCCTGTGAGCCTCCGCAAACCACCAGCGAGCCGCCTGTGAGCCCAATGAGAGCCGGTTCTCCTGCAAAATGTAAAAACTGATTTCGAGCTGTTATTATATGTGTTTCCACTAGGTGGCGCTGTGACTGTCAGTCAATAATGTCATATGGATGTGTGCAGGGGTGGGTCATTATCACACTTGTGAAGTTTGAGGGCAATCGGACAAAGTATATGGGATTGAGAGGCAAACGAAATGTCACGGCGAAGGATGGAAGCTCGCCATGGCCCCAGGGCCACGCCCCTCTGCAAAGGAACATCATCATGGGCCTTAGTGGGAATGTTTGTGATCAATGTACAGCTCAAAACACCTGAAAAAAGTGTGTCACACAGAAATGTTAGGTTTTCCATTGAAAACCAATGGGGAATTGGGGGTGTGGTCACGGGGGCGGCGTGCAAAATGAGGCATGGGTCTGATTGACTTTTATGATCAGGGTCATATACAGAATGTGGAAACCAAATTTCATAATTCTACGAGTAACTAAAATTTTGAAGCTCCATGTAAATTTTATTTTGATTATGTAGGGGGCGCTATTGCAGGAATTGCCATTGTTTCTCCATTTATGGATTCATGGTGGGACCCTTCATAAGTTATTAAAGTTTGGTAGAAATCTGGCAAAGCATGCACGAGTGATGACAGAAAAGGTGAGTGTAATTTAGGCCAAAATGAAGGCCAAGTTCAGCGCCCCCTAACGACCAAACCATTGATTTTTTCATAAAACCCTGAATAACTTTTGATGGCCTACTGGTCTAGATTATGCTGAGCGATTTTGGTGTCTGTAGGTGTAACGCCCAAAGAGGAGATGTTTCAAATACGAGGTGTGCATCATCACCAAATTGGCAGAGGGCAAAGTTCAGGCCACGGTGGCTGACTTCCTGTTTGCTGTGTGGGGGTGCTCGCCGACCCTTCGGTTGGCTCGGGCCTAGTTAGCACAAATAACAGCACTCTCTGAAATATGGCTTGTTGACTTTGAAATAGGTTATATCACATAAATAGAGCAGGAAAAAGAGGAGGAGGTGTGGCCTGGGTGTTGACGGTCATCTGAAATGTGAACCTGTTCAACGAACATCGGTTGCATTCGAGGGAATCACGGAATGCGCAGCTGTTGAAATAGATGTGGGAAAAAGCAGGAATGTGATTACCAAAGATCCGAAATGGACGTCTTTCAGGAAAACTGTGAAAATCTCCTTGAAACGCTGAGTAATCACAAAATGTTTGAAACAGGCGGTGACGTCAATACTGACGTTCTCAGTCGATCTAAATCATAATTTATATGCACGGTCTGTCTTTCCTCTAATCACACAGCCCAGCACAATCACGAGCTCTTGTGCCACATTAATTGATAATATTGCCACAAATCAGGTTAATAAAATAGTTCAAAGTGGATTATTGATAAATGATATAAGTGATCACTTGCCTGTTTTTACCATATATGACATGCAATCTGAGATATATTTTAGAGAGAGAACTGATAAAAGAAATGATTTTAGGAGCAAGCTTTCACAGCAGGACTGGTCAGGTGTCTGTGGCTGATGTGAATGTAGCATATGAAAGCTTTTTAAACCGTTATATATCCAGTTATAATAAATGAAGTTATCAAAGAAAGCCTCTAAAAGGTATAAACCTTGGATGACAACAGGACTAATTAAAGCATGCAAAAAGAGAAACAGATTGTATGAAGGCTTTATGAGAAAAAAATAAGACACCTAATTGTGAGACCAAATATAAAACATACAAAAATAAGTTAACAACAATTTTAAGAGAAGCTAAAAAGGATTATTACAATAAAAAAAGAAAGATAACAAATGAAATATGAAAGCAACACGGAAAATATTGAATAATATAATAAAACCAAGTTACCTGATTATTTTGTAGACAATGAAACCGTTATAAACATCAGCATAAATGTGGCTAATGAATTTAATTCTTTTTTTTTATTAATATTGGGTGAAATGTTGCCAAATCTATGGATACATCTATTCAGAACCAAGAAGTTATTTGCAATATGGAAAGCAGAATAATGCAGTCCATGCTTCTGGGGCAGGTTCAGGAAAATGAAATAAAACATGTACTGATGTTATGACCGTTGTAAAAAGGACTATTGATAGCTGTAATCTGTCCCTACAATCAGATTAAATGTTGTACCAGTGTTTGGAAATTTAAGAAAATATATAAGGAAAAAATATTGGAATATTATACAACAAATTATGCTAACTGGGTTGAAAAATATGTAAGGCAGGATATTTTAATTTTGTGTGTGTGTGTATTATTACTGTATACTTTTTGTGACTGGTAGGGTCGGACTGGGATTGATTATTCATAAAGGGACGAGTATTACAAGATGTTTTCTTCTTGTTCATAAACAAAAGCAGACTTAAGTTGTTTTTGTCTTTCTTTTCTTTTTTTGTTTTACGGGGAAAGAGAAAAGAAACGGACAAACGGCTGTAGCACGAAATAAAGTTTAACTTTGTAATTAATTACATTTTATCCTCGTGCAGCGGCCCGCCAAGTCAGCGGAGAGAATCGGTTAAAGTCAACGGCCAGGAGGTTCGCTTCTTCACGCCGGTCAGGCGGTCGGTGCGAATCGAGAGAGCTTCGCGCCGATACCCCACGCCCCTTCAGGACCACGACCTGTGCGTGAGGTCGTACAGTGACCTGCTCCGTGAAGACGAGAAGGAAGGAAGCGAGGAGCAGGCAGGCGGAGGACCCAGCCCGTCCAACGATAGCCCACCGATGTACGTTTACAGAGAGAACGACGCTCTTAAAGACAAAGTGTTTGTCCAGCTAGTCTACGATGACACTGATTAGCCTTATTGGCTTATTGGGAATTTGATACTTCCTTATTAGTGTGTTTATTTGTTTGCTCTCCATTCATGTTATCCTGTTCATACCTGCGTCACACTTTTCACCGAGTACACGTTTTCTTGGTGTCTCTTTGCGACCACCCCGTGCTGCGTCCTTGTTACTCTGTAGCCTTGCCTGAGACACTGACCTGATGTCTTTAGCTTTTCTAACCTGTGTTCAGCTCCTCCTGCAGAAGACATCGAGTTTGTCCTTCTGCTCGTGGTGTTGTTTTGTTTCCCCAAAGAATGCGATGTACAAATTAATGTAAAATAAATATTTGCCTTTTAAAACCTGTAAATGTGTTGCATGTATAGTTTTTGGGAGCAGTTTCTCTATCATCTGAATGCTGCAGCAGGAATCAGGACTCAGACCAGGCAACATGTTCCTCGTGTTGTCCAGTTTTGGTGAGCATTGTAGCCTCAGCGTCCCGTTGTCAGCTGACAGGAGTGGCGCTTCGGCATAACTAAAGCTTTATCAGTTCCACAGCAAATACTGTGACGAAAGAGGAAAGAAAAGGTAACAGGGAACAACTGAACAGACTGAAAATTATGACCCAAAAAGAATATAAAGATATCTACGCAGCACCGGGACAGAATGCATTTAAATTTGCTGCACTGCTACACACTCAGACTACACAACAACATGTGTTTAAGGGCTAAAAGAGCGCATTTGGCATGGTACGTCTCCTTTAATGAACAGCAGCTGAACTTTTATCTTGTATCTGTGGTTTGTTTCTCAGCTTGTTCGTGGACGTCTTCCAGCAGTGAGCTGTGGAGCTGCAGCAGCATGTTAGAGTGGGAAAACTCAGTATCGAGTGTTGTGAATCGATATGACTCAGACTTTCACCCTTTTACTATATTTATCAGATTACATTCCAGTCTGTGCCATCATCAGCACGCAATGATGCTGATTGTGTTTAGCTAAAGAAAAGGCCGCTCTTGTGTCACACGGCAGCAGCCCGTACACAGCTGCTGTGTGGCGTGAGTCACCACGCACCGTTTTATTCTGATTATTTCTGGAATTCTGAGTCCGGTGTCACTGCCGCGCCCCGGCCTGACTGCTGTCAGACCAGCTTGATCAGTAAAGGTCGGAAACTGTCAAAAAGCAGCACATCGGGCCACGGTGCGTGTTTCCAAAAGGTTCGTGTCTGATCTCGTTTCCACGCAGGTAGAGACTGTGCAAAAGTTTCATCTCCGTGGCCGTGTGGTGGTGCAGTTGCTGCCCAGTGTGGCTATGGGGTCGGTGGTTTGTTCCCACTTTCAAATAATCGTCTTTGTTTCAGAGCTGGGCCACAAAGGCCTCACGGTCCTCTTTGGGGTCGGTGACCCATGACCCAAACCAACGTTCCCATCCAGCTCCAGGACCTCAACCATGCGTTATCCTGTTCCCCCTTCATGTGAGGGCAGTGAGTCTGGAAGTGTCCATGCATGTTAGTGCGGGGGGTGGGGGGTGATACCAGCCCGGGTCTCCCTGCGTCGTCATGTTTTTATCCCTGCCAAGAAAAACATCTTTTCAGTCTGCACAAACTTCTTTCTTTTTACTGAAGCTGATTGATCCTCGCATCTTATTGTTGCAATATTTCCTCACGTTTGTTTTTCATGAACTGGACGTTTTATTTTTGGGTGATGCTTCGTCTGAGCCGGCTTCTGTTTGGGGTTTTGTGTTACTTCCTGGCAGTGTTCACGCCGACCCTCGGAGAGCCGATCGATTCAGCGAGTCGTCTCTTATAAAACCAACGATGCTGCTGACCTGAATTAATTCATGAATTAATAATTGTACAATAAAATACGTATGAGTAAATTTATTTACAAATTGCTTCATTTATATCTGCATATTTAAATATTAATGAATTCATTCTTTGATGTTTTAATAGACAATAACAATAAATGAACTATTAATCCATTAATGTATCCACTGCTTCAAATGGAATTAGTTTATAATTCATCATTTCTTTAAATTTCCACTCTTTGCTCCCATCTCTGCAGGGGAGCGCGGTGGTGCAGCGGTTAGCGCTGCTGCCTCACAGCGAGAACGTCCTGCATTCAACTCCACCGTCTGACCTTTCTGTGTTTGGACGCCCTCCCTGAGTGGGCTCCTCCCACAGACAGGCAGTCAGTGGGGTTACCTGGTGATTGTCCACAGGTGTGTGTCTCTCTGTGTTAGCCCTGCGACAGACAGGTGAGCTGTACAGGTGTGTCTCATAAAACGCTGAGCATGCTCAGACCGCCCGTACTGTTTATGTATTTTATGGGAACGATAGTTAAATATTTGATGATGTTTATTATAAAACGACATATTTTACTCTCCGGTGTTTGCTTTAATAGGACTGAGGTGCCAACATAGTTTTAGCAAACACACTGACTGATTATTGATTATTGATTATTGGTGATCCACACAAAATAGTGAATATGCTCATAAAATGCTCATGCTGCTAATTGCTAATGTTATGGTAGTTCCTCCATCATGGAGGTCGTTTCTGGTGGTGTGTGTGTGGGTGTGTGTGTGTGTGGGTGTTTATTCTGTCTGTAAACAAGACAGCTCGTAAAGTTTTGAATTAATTCAGATGAAAATTTGTGGGGGTGCAGAGGTCAGAGGTCATGTGAACCACGCATTTCTCACATCCAGCTTCTTGGTCAATAGATGTGAAGGTCAAAGTGATCATAATGCTGCTGTTTGTATTGGCAGCTTACAGGGAACGATGTATGTGGTTTCTACATTTGACCTCTGACCTCACTTTTACAAAACTGCCTTTATTTCAGTTTGACCCCAAAATGTTTTTTATATCTTTAAAAGGGTCGCCAAGTGAAAAAGACTGAGATGCTGAGTTAGTTAAAATTAATATGCTGCTCAGAATATCAAAGGTCAGCATCAGGCTGTTGGGGTCGGTGAGGCCGCAGTGTGAGCTGCTCTGGATGTCATGAGGCTGGGAAATAATGAAGTCCAAATATTTTGTTACTGTGCTTCAAAGGTGTAAAATCATTGTGTAAAATCATCACCGGGAACTTGTTTTATTTATTTATTTATCAGTTGTTATTCTTATACAAACCTGATTTTAGAGCATGTCTCTAACATGCAGCTCACAGATCGAGGAATCAGCTGTTGAAGCCAAATCTAATTTTATATTTACATATATCAAAAATATGTAAGTCTGCTGATTGTGACACTGATTTTTTTTTTAATTTCATGCTCTTAAAAATATGCAGGTTTGACTGGAAAGATAAGAATGTTTGTTCCGTGTGGCATAAAGAGACTGTGTTTGTGAGGTTATTTTGAATATTTGAAATGCATGTGCTCATTGTTCCCTGTGGTCCTGTTTATACGGGCTGTGCAAAGATGAATATTTATGCTCATTTTTGCTACATGAAAGGGATCAGCTGTTTCAGTGAGTCGGCCACCAGATAAAACTCCGAAGTGTTTAACGCTCATGTGTCGATACTGCGGTGAATATCAGTGGAAGCAGGACGCCACGAGGACGAAGGTGTTCAGATTTTTCAGTGCAGTCCTCGTACCCGAACATCTTCAGAGGAATGCTTTTCTTTGGTTGTTGACTCATTCACGCACAAAGGTACCTAAGCAACCACACTGTTTGCTGCAGGTCATCATAACACTTCTCAATGGAAGGGCGTGAACCCATTCTTGTGAAACCCTGTGCCAAATTACACAAGAGCTGGACTGAAAATCAATAACAGGTCTGATGGAGCGATGGATCCAAACGTGTAATATGTGGTTCAAATCATCATCAATGCATGGAGGAGGTGAGGAGAGAGGTCTACAGCCATCTGTGAAACATGATGAAATTATGAATGTAGAGAAGCACTGTTAGATTTTCATTCACCATGTAACACCATGTGGAAAGCGTCTGATTAGCAACTGCTCATTTTCAGCCTGACAATGATCCCAAACACACTGGCAGTGCAGTATAAACATCCCTGGATAGAACAACACACAGTGGAACAACTTCAATCACGGATCAGCCTCCTCAGACCCTCAAGCATTTCTGAGCAGAGTGGGATCGTCCTGATGGAGAACGGAACAAAAGGCAAAGAAGAGCTTTGGAGGTCCTTCAGGAAGCCTGGAGAACGGCGCCTGAAGAAAGCTGCCTCAGAGAGTTCAGGCTGGGCCACAGAATAAAGGAGGTCACAGCAGATATTGACCTTTAAGCTCGTTTGAATTCTGCAAACTCTGATTTCCATGTATGTTTGCACGTTTCAGTCACTCTAATTTCTTATTTTCCTGGCAAATTACAACAAAATGAGGGGTGGCTCAAGACTTTTGCACAGCACTGCAAAACAAAATGACATTCATTAATTTACACGAGTTCCATCATCACCCAGCAGCTGAGTTATCTCCTGTGTTTATGTACATAGTGTTTTATTAAAGGTTTGCTTTTGCGTTTTAATGGGAAGAGATCACATCTTTGTGTTCACCATAAATGTTGAAAACTACGTGGAAAACTCTGAATCTGTAACACTCCGCACATTCAGCCCTGATGAAGCTCATGAAGCTCACAGTGAACGTGGATGAGGTGCTGACTCATCAAACAGCGCATCCCAGAGCGCGCAGCTCTGCGGCATCGTGGCCGCTAGAGGGAGTGCTTCTCTCAGTCCTGCCTGTTGCTCCTATTTTAGATGCTGTCAAATCATAGGGATATGGCTCATATATAGCTATATATATAGATATAGATATAGATATAGATATAAGCCGATACCCTATGTACATTTTAACAAAGAAAACAGCAGCATGGACGCTTTTTCTGTTACTTTTGAATTTCTTTAATGTTACAGAGAGGAGGACACATTTAAATCAGAAAATTACACATTAAAGCTGATAAACACACACAAACAGCTGATTAGTTGTTCTCAGAGAGCTGATGACTTTTACTGCTCTGCCATTTGTTTATTTTCTGTGACTCAGAGGTGAACGGACTTCTTTTTAATTATTTTTATTTTATTTTTAGCATTCAAAATAATAATAATAATAATACGAAATTACATTACTGCCGAAAAAATGGACTTCATTTCGCGGTCTAATAACAGCCAGTTGTCACTCAAATGATGTCAAATGTTGACAAAATGTGTAAAAACGAAAAAGAAATGAAAATACATTTTGTGTGTTGAAAATAGTGGAGCACAGTCAAACAGGAGCGTGCCGCGTGCGTCTTTGAGAAAATTCAATAAACATGCTCCACCTGGAATGGCGCAGAAACAGACGCAGGTCGCTGCGGGTGCATGAGCGGAGCCCGGTGTATGTCATAGGGAAATCCGTTATGAAATCCCTCCGAATTCCTTTTCGTATATTCATAAATAAATCTTACATTTTTCATCATGTTTAATTTCTGTTTAATTTCGTTTGCCCAACACATGCAGTCACGTCTCAAATGAAGTCAGTTTCTGTGACATCCCGTGCGACACACCGTCTACGTCACTCCCCTGGGGAGTGACGTAGCTGCGGTTCGCCTCCGATTTAAGCCTCCTGTACTCTGCGTGCACCGCAAACTGACCAACTGCAAGGCGCAAACAACACTGCTGCACAGCCGCTGCCGGTAAGTCGCAGGTGCTTTGATTTGTATGTCCTACAGTAACTGCAATAATACAGGTAATAAGCGGTTTACAGAGAGCGCGCGGCTCGCGTTGCACTCTGCAGCTGTAGTTTCAGGACGAAGTTTACCTGGAGCGGCTGAGCTGCTGTTCAGACCTCAGGAGTTTAACTTGATGATGCAATTAAAGCTCAGATCTGTTAATGCAGCTCCTCAGACTGCAGAGGCAGCTCAGTCTATAAATATGGCATTAAACGTTTATTAGAAATAATATTTAGATTAATAGTAATACTTAACTGAATGTTAATACAAATTAGCCATATTAGACTGCTTTGCAAAACTAAAAGTGATCATCATGCTGAAAAGTTCCTCCTGGTTAAAGTCTGGTGAGACTGCAAATATTAGGAGGTAGTTGGAGTCAGTTATTATTTATGCCTCCAGCTAATCTGCAACAGAGCATCAGATTTGATTTGTTAGACCCCTGTTTTATATATGTGTGTGTGTGTGTGTGTTTATGTTTTGCTTTTTTAAAACCTTTTGTTCTCAGATTTTAATCTTAAAAGATGAATGAATCAGTAATCACAGAGATGAGTCCCAAGCCTGCCGCTTTATTTCATAATAAACACTGGAAGCTGTGCCGCCGTGTAAATGATTTCAGAAACGTTTGACCTCAGGCTGCACTCAGAGGCCTGCAGTCAGTGGGTTCAGGGTTCAAGTTTCACTGTGATGGAACGAGCTGCTAAAAATGAATGAGACTCCGGTTCTCTCTAGAAATTCACGTGTATTATTAAGTGCTGCTAATTGACGGTTTTAACTGTTCTCCTCCTCGCGCCAGAACGACAGGATGAGTTCTAATATTATGAAGATTAAACCCGGGAGGTTTGCAAAAGTCGTGGATGATGGAGAGAGACTGATGCTGTGTGCTGTTGATGAACAAAATCAACAAACTAGACAAACTGGTAAGAATTGCAGAGCCAAATAATTCAAACTATTTTGAAAATGAGACATAAGTGACCAAAAACAGGAAACATTGTTTACACGTGTAGCTTCATAAATGCTCCTCAGAATGAATCCGTTTGAACAGTGCGTGTCGGGCGTCATGTGACTCACACACTTTATAATTCTGGTTTATTGTGTGGTAACATTAAAGACACAAAGTAAACATTTTTGTTTCTTTCCTCAGGGTTTCATCCAGTAATCGTAACGAAAAGTAATAACTCAATCGCTTTCACGTGCAGTATAACGGAGAACAGCGTGGCCACAAATTACATCCTGAAGGTCAATGGATCCTCCCTGGAGGTAAAGTTCAGAGAGAAAACATGCAGGCTCAAATACTTTTTACCCTCCTGCACCCGCTGAATGCTGCATGTCACCTGTTCACAGATGGTTCCCTTCAATCAGTCGGATCAAGTGGACGGTTTCCCGCCGGCTGGTTGGTTTGAGATGGACGGATACGGTGACTATTACAAAGTGAGAGTTCCTTCAAGCCCACCCCACAAATACATCTGCATAGAGGAGGACACCAAGGAGGACGCCAAGAACAGAAAACGGACGAGGAAACTTTTCCTCAGTGACAACGCTAACGCTGTTCGTGCTTATGTCAAAGACGAGGCTAATTAGAGGTATGGAAGTTATTTGCATTGCATTTATTTTTTCTGTCCTGCATCTCGTTCGTTCTTCCCAGCAGCCCCCCCCTCACTCGTCTCTGTGCTCTTTGTCCTGCAGGCGTTCACCCACAACCGTCTACACATGCAGACACTCAGTCTTCCTAATCTGCTCTCTCTGTGGACCAAACAGACAGTGGACTCATTCGTTTGTCACTCTTGGTTGGATCCTTTCTTTGGCTGAACTCGAGCAGAACTCTCACACGTGCCTGCTGTGCTTTTGATAAAGCCGGGGGGGCCGGTCGGAGTTACTGGTCTGGCTGCACTCATTTGATTCTTGCTATGGGGGAAATGCTGCAGTACTTTGTTTCACATAAATCACAGGGTGGCAGAACTTTGCTCCTTCAGCATGTTGTGGGTGGTGCAAAGGGCTGAGAATACTGTGTGTCATCTTTACTATAATGATCGTAGTGTATGAATATGTGTGTCTGTATTTATGTTTGTATCTTTCCTTAACACACATGCGCTGTTATAAAGAAAAGGTCTGATGGTTAAAAGTTTGTCTGTTTATTGTGATGAGGAACGTGCACAAAGTCCAAAGCAGAAGGTGGAGCTCTCCGGCTGTGAGGACCTCTGTCACTGATTCTGCTCTTTGTCTTCTTATTGGTTCCTTTCTCCAAGCTCCTGCTTAGAATCAGTAAAGATAAAAATCTTCTTTGTACTGAAGAGGAAAAAAGTGTTAAACAGCGAAAACATCGTCTCGGCTTCGTATGCGTTATTTCAGATCGCCGTGATAAACTCTGCTATCATTATTTTCCCTTTCCAAGCCACGTCAGAAAGGCAGCACCATGTTGGACCTTCTGCCTGCAGGCCTCATGGGATGGAGTGCAGGCACAGTGTTGCACACACTGTGAAGGTTAGAGGTCATCATATAAGGGTTTCTTTTACTTTATGCGGCCAGAAAATTGATCTTATTTTTTTAAACATCACTACACTGTGTAATGTAACTCCTCGCTGCATATGTTAGGATGGCGTATACCTGGGAAAGGTTTTCTTTGTCTTCTGAGAACCTTTAATGACGTCCCACCTCACAGAAACTGAAGCAGCTCCTGCTTTAAGCACCCAAACAGCAGAAGCTTCTCCTCGAGGTTCTCGTCTTTGGGCTGGAGGAAACCAACAAACACGTATAACTGTTCATTATCGGTGCAACTATAACCATAAATGCATTTTAATAAACAGCATTATATTATTAATGTGTCCTGGTGTCTTCATGAGAGCAGTTATGCAAGAGAAAAGTTGTTTACAGAGAACAGGGCAGCGAGGAAGTCAGTTTCCTCTGTTTTCTTACCTCTGCCCTTTCCTCAGCCAGCAAACACATTTATTATAAAACAATTTTGACAAATTAAAGCCAATAAAACATCCTGAGCCTGAAAATCATGGTGGACATGCATATATCACAGAGTCAGGCCCTGATGTTACAGCGGATTAAACCTGAAGTGCAAACATTCATTGAGAGTATTTAGCAGCTGGAACTGTTATGAGGTCCAAAGAGTGATAAGATAAAACTTTTATGATCCCACCACGGGGAAATTTGCACATTACAGCAGCTCAGTACAGAGAAAGAAAAATGAAAGGATGAATAAAAACAAATGAAATAAAATAGAATAGAAAAACACTATTTACATAAATATATATCAATATCAATACACATATA
>JAMQGT020002209.1:0-58328 GCA_024447675.2 Pterophyllum scalare | reverse complement strand
TGTGTTATGTAAGCTACTAACAACTCGTATTGCTAGAGACTTCACTGGGAAAGAGGAGAGGAAAGTTTGCATTTTCACAGATTTCACAGAGAAGTTTCAAAGGCAAGTTTGCTAAGTGAGATCGACAGCTTACTTTGTGATGTTGAGGAGGATACTCTGAAGGGGGATACTGGTTTGTTCTACGGCAGCAACTGAGTTCATAAGAGGGTGGGCAGGCAGGTGAATGGATGTGGTGAGTACTCTGGTGGGATATTCCTGGGAAAATGGACCATCTCAGCAATGAGGAGTGAGTCTGAGAGGGGAGCCGCTCTTCAACAATGTGGGAAACACTGGAAGGCAGGGAGACAAGGATGTTAAACTCAGAAGCGTATAAGAATGCAGGAGGGCCATAAGGAGTCTAATTTCCACTCAGATGATGCAAACAATCTGGCGGAGACTGAGTGCTGAGTTGGTCCTTAAATACTGGCTGATGGTGAGGCAGCTGGGCAATAGGTGAGCTGGCTGAAGATCGGGAACCCAAGGCTCCATGCAGAGATGGATCACCAAAACAGCAGCAAACTAATGCAGGGCCATGACCTGCAGCTTCTTCTTTCATCTTGTTGAAAGGCAGTTATGCACTGGGGCTGCTGTCTGCAACATCCTGCAGAAACTCTTGGTGTGAAAGGCACCTCTGAAGAAACATGGTTTGGTGGCTTTGCAAGTGATGGACAGCAGCTGTGATGGGCTGACAGAGAAGAGCAGAATGTAAAATGATCAAGCCTAATCTGGCTGCCATTCACTTAATCATTCACAAGTTAGAACCTACGGTTTGTGATGCACATTACTAAGCTAGGTCATTTTGACATATTTATTACCTCTGAGACTGAAACACTTGCTGCCGATCTCAGTAAATAAACAGAGTTTCTTCAGTCCCTTTCTGGAGACTTGCAGATGTGGGTAAAAGAAGGCAACGCGCTGCGGATGATGCTCTGCAGGAACGCAGAAAAGTCCGCCATCAAAGCAGATTGTTTTCTACATTTTATATGTAGGAAGTGACTATGTAGGAATATTTAGGTGATTCAACTTTTAATTTGTTTTTTGGGCTGGTGAAATTTGAGTTTATTACATACTAAATGCCGAAGTTAAATGGCACAGACAGCCAAATACAGCTAAGTAGAAGGGGAATATGATTCTTGAGTGTTAGACTTTTTGTGTTGTTTAGTGGATCACATGCATCTGAAAAGGAAAACAAGACTATCAACATTGTGAATATTAGTTTCGTTAAAAAAGTTCTGAACTTCTCTAGTTCATCTTCATAATTAATCTATAAAAGTTCCAGGCAGCTTGGTGGGGCTGTTAGTGCAATGATGCGTGAATGGTTGTCTGTCTCTCTGTTAGCCTTGCAGCAGACTGGCATACTCATGCCCCATGAGCAGCTGGGATTGGCTCCAGTGCCCCCGTGCCACTGAATTGGATAAGTGGAAGAAAATTGATGGATGGACAGTAAATACTGTATACACACTAGACAAAACAAAAGTGCAAGTTTGTGTTATAAGTAAATTTTGTAGACCAAAACTGTATGTATATACAGGATGTTTAATACATGACATGGCCTCTGGATGTGATGCAAGCAGTCACTGGCTCTGTGCATGGACTGCACAAGCATCCTCACTTCCCTGCATCTTCAGGCTGGGGAACAGGTCCTGTTTGTGCGCTTGAGCACCAAATGACAGTTCAGAATACCCAGGAGTCACTGGGTGGGGTGCTCGAGGGTGCGAAGGGAGCTGCTTGAGGGGCGGGGTGCTCGAGGGTGCTCCACCGGGTGACTCTGGTGACTGTTGACTTCAATGCTCACATGGGCAACAACAGTGAGACCTTGTGGGGCGTGATTGGGAGGAACAGCTGCCGGATCTGAACCCAAGTGGTGTTCTGTTATTGGACTGCTGTGCAAACCACAGTTTGCCCATACTGAACACCATGTTCGAACATAAGCATGACCTTGGTGGCCGGGCCTCTGGGGTGGAAAAGATTTGCCCTGAGTTCCTGAAGGCCCTGGATGTTGTAAGGCGGTTGTGGTTGGCACACCTCTGCAATGCCATGTAGAGATGTGGGGCAGTGTCCCTAGATTGCCAGACTGGGGTGGTGTTTCCCATCTTCAAGAAGGGGGACTGGAGGGTGTGCTTCACTATCAGGGGATCACACTCCTCAGCCCTCCCTGGGAAGGTTTGTGCAAGGGTGCTGGTAAGGAGAGTTTGTCTGTTTGTCAAATCTCTGATTCAAGAGAAACAGTGTGGTTTTCATTCTGGTTGCAGAATGCTGGACCAGCTCTTTGTCCTCTCAAGGATATTCGAGTGTGTGTGTGTGTGTGTGTGTGTGTGAGTTTGCCCATCCAGTCTAAGTGTGTTTTGTGGACCTGGAGCAGCCCCAGACCATCACACTACCACCACCATGTTTGACTGTTGGTATGATTCTTTTTATGAAATGCTGTGTTATTTTTACACAAGCTATAACAGGACTCAAACCTTCCAAAGAGTTCAACTTCTGTCTCAAAAGTCTTGGGGATCATCAAGATGTTTTTTGGCAACTGTGCAATGAGCCTTTGTGTTTTTGGTCAATAATGGTTTTGACCTTAGAACTCTCCTATGGATACCATTTTTTTTCCCTTAAATGAAATCATCATTTTAAAAACTGAATTTGGTATTTAATTGGGTTATCTTTGTCTAATATTAAAATTTGTTTGATAATCTGACAAATGTAAGTGTGACAAGTACACAAAAAATATGAAATCAGAAAGGGGACAAATACTTTTTCATAGCACTGAACTTTTCAGTTTATCGTGGCACTTTTCCCTTTCAGTAGTCTCATCCATAAAGTTCATGCAACATCCTGCCCCTGCGGATTGGAACGCTCGGGGCAGTGACCCTCCAAACTGGGCGTGTGGCTCCAGCAGCTTCCAGGAATGACATCCAAGATCTCTGTCCAGAAGAACGCAGTCCTAGGAACAGCTAAAATACTTGAACTGCTAAAGTTAAATGACCCATGATCACTTTTTTTTATAAAAGGAAAAAATAACAACAAGCAACAAGATGAAGCAGATTTGATTACTTAAAAAGCTAACTTAAAGAACTTGTTGATGACTTCTCTTTGTAATTCTAGGAAACCACTTGGAAGCCACGCTGGGTCTGTGTTGGCCTGGTACCCTGGAGACAGCAAGAGCAGGTTTTGAAGGCATCCCAGCTGAAGAGCTGCCTCCACTGAGCCGGCAGCAGACAGAGCTAGCTATGGAGATACTGAAAATACTCTTTAACATCACGTTTGACATAAATAAGCGCAAAGTTGATGAGGTAATGAAGCAAATTAGATTAAATAGGACAGATTTTCAAGATTTAACCATTTTGTTTAAAATAGCAAACTAATAGTGTGCTGATAGAGGAAAAGTCAGAACATGACCAAGGTCAGTGGAATCTCCATGGGACCCATTAATTTAAAACTAAATTTCCCGGTAAGCCATCCATTATGTTTTTAGACATTTCAGACCAAATGAAACTGTCACGTTTCCTGTAAGAGCTGTTTGAATATGCAACAAACATTTTCTTATTGAAACAACTTATAGTTGGCTCGTTTTTACAAGCAAATGCATAAAGATGAAGGTTCTCTTCATGACTGGTGAACTGGTGGTGTATCTGATGTGTATGTGAAGGAAGAGGCAGCTGTGTACAGGCATTTGGGCGCCATACTGAGACACTGTCTAATGAGCCATGCAGTATGGAGAGGCAGCGCACTGAAGAGTTTAACAGGTATTACAGCACCCCAATTCTCTGTTCTCTGGTTACTTGACTCATACAGTCATTGCTCCCTTGTGATGCCCCCATGATTTCTTTCTCCTTCCTTTTCTCAGCCATACTGTAAATTTGCTGGGTAACCTCCCTCTGCCTTGTTTGGATGTACTCACTGATGCCCAAGGTGCAGCAAGGCTCTATTGAATACATGGGTGTCAACATGGATGCTGTCAGCATGCTGCTAAAATTCATGGAGAAAAGACTTGACCGGGTAAGACAGAGCTACAACAAGTGTATGTGGGTTCATTACCGTTGATAGTTAATATATAATAAGTGAAGTGCGCAACAGTAAATATCACAACATAAAAGTCATGAAAAAATGCTTTTGTGGTGGGAGGACTTCCAGTTACGCAGTGCAGGTTATGAGCCCCTTCCAGCTTGATTTTTTTTTTTTACACTTTTTTTTAAAAGATATTTCCTTAATCCTTTGCCTTTGTTGTTACATTTGAAAAATCCCCAACCCTCTTGGTTAAAATGTGCTATAATTAATAATAATAATACACATTTTGGCTTCTTTCCTTGTGGTTAAACAGAAGCAAATCATTGAAAACATCAGACATTGATTGTGTGCATAAGCTTTGGCATTTGGAGAATCTGTGTGTTAACTGATGAATGGCACTACAACTGGTCGCTACAAGTTGCTGATTACTTTTGAATTTAAATATATGTTTTACAAATGCAGGAAACTATTTAAAATGTAAACCTATTATTCTTGTTAATGGAGTGTGCGCAATCAGATTACATTTAAAATGATAATTGTGGTTTAGTACAACTTATTTTTCTGTACTTTGGGTCATCAACCCATCAGTAATAATAACATTGTACTCATAAACTTTAGAAACATAACTGGTCACCCCATCAGACTGGCAGGAAGTCCTTAGGGGGCAGGTAGTGAATCGAGGTAGTTCCTCGTTCACTACCTGCCAAAGTGGGAATTGGGCAGTTTGATTGACTGTCACACTGTTAATAATTTGCACTAATAAAGTACAGGATTAAGAAAGGCAGACTATGCTGTATTATCTAATTCTGTGGCCTACAAGGAGAGCTTAAAGCTTAAAGGTTGAATATAATACAACCTTTATTGTGAGAGGTGTATAATAATTCATACTGACACTAAATAATGACTAAATTATTTTACAGTTCAGCTGATTGGTTATATTATTTGGAAATATTTTTAAAAACGTTTGATTGTCTGTGTCTCAGGGACATAAGCTGAAGGAGACCCTTCTTCCATCACTGACCTTGTTGACTGAGAGTGCCCGCATCCACAGAGAGACCAGGAAGTTCCTCAGGTCAAAAGTGAGTACTCATCTTAGAGATTCTCCCTGAACATTTTAGCTGTTTTGATTGCTCTGATATGTGTGTGCATGTGTGGGTTGTGTGTTAGGTGCTGCCACCACTACGTGATGTGAAAAACAGGCCAGAGGTGGGCAATACGCTGAGGAACAAAATAGTCCGCCTTATGACCCACATTGACACTGATGTCAAGGACTGTGCTGCTGAATTCCTCTTTGTTCTCTGCAAAGAAAGTGGTGAGAGGCAGCAATACAAATGAACATTTTGGATGAGACAGATCCGATCACTGAATGACACAGGTGATGTTAAAATCACTCAACCTTCTCTTGAGAAATGAATCCAGTCCACACTGACGCTTTAAAACCACAAAAGGTCAGGAAGTAAGATTAGTTTAAGCTCCTTAAGAACTAATCATGCATGTAGATAAAAACATCCCTCACTACTAGCATTGACTAGAGCAGCATTAACCTTTATTTTCATTAATGTATTAGCTAAAAGCTTGGCTTGGTGTTGTTGACATTGTGGTGCATGATGTTAATGGGTAATTCCATATATAGTCAAATGTGAGAAATGTTCCCACTTGACTTTCTCAGAATCAGCTGTCGGTCAGTTTTTTTGTTGTACAGTAACTCTAGCATGTCTCTAGCCAAATGTTAAAATTTGACATGCTTTCTACTCAAGGGATTAAAACCATGATAATGCTGAGGGCGTGAACGCTATACCTATATACCATATGTACAAAGGTGTGGTTTTGTTTTGCGGATGTCAGGAACAACATGTGCAGTCATGATAATCACGAATGCATAAAAACTGGGTTTTCCCAACTTGTCATCACGAGCATGTGGAGCTTAGGTGATGTCATGCCAAATCCAAATGGGAATATAGAGTCTGCATCCACTCGAAGCCATCATGGATATGGATACCTGTACAGTTGGGGTTTTCACAAAACGTATGCAACAAGACAACCTATTGAAGGAATCTGCCGTGTCAGAAGTATTTATGTAATGGAATTGGAGGAATGATTAAGCACCTTGCAGCACTGTTTGTTTGCAAAAAACCTACAGTGATCACATCCTGACTTCATGGAAATTTGTTGAAAGGTCTAACTGTGTTTCAGCTAGCAATGCTGTTTTCAACAGGGCAAGGTTGATGGGACTTTTTGAACCCAGCAAGACACTTACTAGAACCTTGCAGCCATCACAACTTTGCTTAGCTTTATCAAATCAAGCTGAAACCCACCAGGTTGTCTGCAAAGAAAAATCAGACCACATAAGGCCACTGCCAAGATCGGGAATAACACTGGCAGTGCTACAAGTTAACACTAGTCAGTATGTAGCCACCATCATGACAATGCAGGGTATAATACTTCCAGATGTTAAGAACAAAGTCTAGACTTCTGAAGCCCAAAGGTTCTGGATAATCATTTTTCAATTAGTGGTTTTTATTTATTATAATTTTAGCATTCATTACTCATTACTTTAGCCTTTTGCTTTTGAATTAATACAGTGAATAAAATTACTGAGGCTCATATGCACCCCCTTAAGATCTACTGAGACCTCGTGATTATGTGTTCTAGAACTTGTACTTCCAGACCCTACTGCCAGGAAGCTGAAGGGTAGCACTGGCAGCCAACAGTATTTTTCAGGTTATCAGAAAATGTATAAAACATCTAAGGTAAGAATGCTTGTTTCTATTACTTTATATCATGGAGATTAAAGTGATGAAGATTTGCTATTTAAAGAGTTTTCTGTAAAAAAAAAAAAAAGATTGCTTTAGACACTTGGAGTGGTTATAAAATTGATTTGGTTGCAGTTTTTAGGAAAACTAAATTTCAGCCATAAAAATGTCATGTGGCTATTTCCTGTACTTATGAAGTAATGAGAATTCATTAATGCTGGAAAAATTAAGGCAAGTTAAAAAGAGCCAGATTTCAACTTACTTCTGTGTACTCCGAGGGCCTGCAAGCTGCACAATATTCATTGTACGAAGATAAAACTTCGCATGGGTTCACTGGATATGCTTGAACAAAAAATAGCTGATTTTGAGGAGGTCAAGTGGTCAATGAGCCTAATATCATTGTGTTAGGATGCTGCCATTTTAACAGTAATATTTTCTCTGTCAAGTTTCAAGGTTCATTAAGTACACCGGATATGGTAACGCTGCAGGTCTGTTGGCTGCCAGAGGACTGCTTAGAGGAGGCAGAGACTCTGGGATCTACTCTGAGGATGAAGACTCTGAGACAGAAGAGTACAGAGAGGCCAAAGCCCAGTCAGTACCAACAGAACACTATGTCAGCAGTTTTTTTCCCCAAAAAATTCTACTTTGTATCTTTAACACCTTGAGGAGGATTGTGAGCTTGAAGTTGGACATTGAAGGGGTGATGTTGGATGGTGTCAGTGTGTATGCCCCACCAGTTCAATGTCAGAAGTGAGAGAGGAATTCTGGGGAAAGCTGGATGTGGTAGAGAGTGTACCCAGGGAGAAGAGATTGGTGATTGGAGCAGACATCAATTGACATATAGGTGAAGGGAACAGAGGTGATGATGGTAGGTATGGTGTTAAGGAGAGCAATTCGGAATAACAGATGATGGTGGATTTTGCAAAAAGGATGGAAATAGCTGTGGTGAACACATTTCAAGATGAGGGAGGAACATAGGGTGACGTATAAGAGAGGAGGAAGGTGCACACAGGTGGACTACATCTTATGCAGAAGGTGCAATCTGAAAGAGACAAGAGACTGTGGTGGCAGGGGGGAATGTAGTTGGGCAGCAATGAATGGTTGTCAGTAGGATGACTTTGGTCATCGAGAAGAGGAACTGAGTGAAAGAAGAGGCAAGCTTTAAATGGTGGAAGTTGAAGATGGAAGAATGTTGTGCAGAATTCAGGAAGGAGTTGAGAAAGGCTCTGGGTGGTAGGGAAGTGTTGCTAGATGACTGGGAAAGTATGACCAGGGAGGTGTTTGGTGTGTCCTCTGGACAGAGGAAAGAAGGCAGGGAGACTTGGTGGTGGAATGAGGAAGTGCAGGAAATTATTCAAAGGAAGACGTTTGCAAAGAAACAGTTGGATAGTCAGGGAAGAAAGTAAACAGGAGTCCACTGCATACGATCAAACATCTGAACTTATGAATGATGGTTTATTTATTTACTATCCATAATTATGTTTTTATATATACTTCTCTGTTTTTGCCCAGAATAAACCCAATAACAGGAGTTGTAGAAGAGGAGCAGCCCAATCCCATGGAAGGAATGACAGAAGAGCAAAAGGAATATGAAGCCATGAAGCTGGTCAGCATGTTTGACAAACTGTCAAGGTCAATAAAGGCACACAGACACATACACTGACTTAGTTGTTTTTCACAACTGAAACTTTTAATGGTGTAGAATGTAAAATGTACACATGTAAAAAGCACCAGACTAATCTAATATATTTTGTGGAGTTGTACACTTTTTTTTTGTACACAATATATCTATAATTTTTAGACTCACAGATAGGCTACAGCCTCCCCACCACTCTGAAAAGGATGGATGGATGGATAAATTGCTGTATTTTTTCAGTAATTAATACTGATAGTTTCATTTCAACCTGTTATTATACTTTTCTTGCAGGACCCGTTTGATCCAGCCCATGCAGCTCAGTATGGATGGGACAATGAGAGAGATGAAAACAGAGGATCTGCATAAACTGACCCACAATCCTCTGTTCCAGTCAGAAGAGCCTCCTAATTTAGACAGTGAGGATGAAAACTAGTAAGCACAGAAGCATGAAAGGAGAAACGGATTCCATCCATGACAGTTCTAGAAAATCTGTCTCACTATTTTAGAAATTCACATATCATGGGTATCATTATGTTGTATTTTACTCATTCTGATTGTGGGGGTTAGTGGTGTTATGAAGCTATTAAACAACACTAAAGAGTGAAAAAGAAGAGGAGTTGAGAAAGGCTCTGGGTGGTAGGGAAGTGTTGCTAGATGTCTGGCAGGTTGTTCAACACAATCCTGGAGAGTGAGAGGATGCCTGAGGAATAGAGAAGAGGTGTACTTGTCCAGATTTTCAAGAACAAGGGTGATGCGCAGAGCTGTAGTAACTACAGAGGGACACAGCTGATGAGCCATACTGTGAAGATATGGGGAACAGTTGTTGAGGCTAGGTTAAGGAGAAAGGTGATGATCAGTGAGCAGCAGTATGGCTGCATACCAAGAAAAATACTTAAGATGTAATATTTGTTTTGGGAGTGTTGATGGAGAAATATAGAGAAGGTCCAAAAGAGTTGCACTGTGTCATTGCAGGTCTAGAGAAAGCATATGATAGGGCACCAAGAGACTGTAGGAGGAACTGAGGAGTTGCATAGAAGTACACTATACTGCCACAAGAATTTGCTCATCTGCCTTTTAGATGCATATGAACTTGAGTGACATCCTATGAAGGAATTGTTACCATTGACCCACCCCTACGCTCGCCTGACCTAAATCCAGTAGAACACCTCTGGGACATCATGTTTTGGTCCATTCAATGCCACCAGGTTGCACCTCAAACTGTCAGCTCAGTGATGCCCTGACCTGGATCTGGGAAGAGATCCCCCAGGAAATCTTTAATTGTCTCATGCCCCATTGTATGAAGTTGGCCCAGCCTTTGCAACTACAACAGCTTAGGCTCCTAAACCATGCGGTTTAGAAGTGTGTTTATAGGAATTTTTGACACTTCTTACAGAAGTGTATTTGTGAGGTCAGGCACTGATGTTGGATGAGAAGGCCTGGCTCGCAGTCTCTGCTCTAATTCATCCCAAAGGTGTTCTGTTGGGTTGAAGTCAGGACTCTGTGCAGGCCAGTCAAGTTCTTCCACTCCAAACTGGCTCATCCATGTCTTTATGGACCTGCTTTGTGTATGATATTGAAACAGGAAGGGGCCATCCCCAAACTGTTCCCAAAAAGTTGGAAGCATGAAATTGTCCCCAAATGTCTTGGTATGCTGAAGCTTTAAGAGTTCCTTTCACTGGAACTAAGGGTCCGAGCCCAACTCCTGAGAAACAATCCCACACCACAACCCCCCCTCCACCAAACTTTACACTTGGCACAAAGCAGTCAGACAGGTACCGTTCTCCTGGCAACCGCTAAACCTAGACTTGTCCATTAGATTGACAGACGGAAGTGTGATTCATCACTCCAGAGAGTGCTTTGGAGTTCAGTGGCGGCGTGCTTTACACCACTGCATCCAACCCTTTGTATTGCGCTTGGTGATGTAAGGCTTGGATGCAGCTGCTCGGCCATGGAAACACATTCCATGAAGCTGTCTACACACTGTAGAGAACTAATATAAAGGCCACATGAAATTTGGAAGTCTGTAGTGACTGACTCTGCAGAAAGTTGGTGACCTCTGTTTATTATGCACCTCACATCCACTGACGCGACTCTGTAAAATGTTGCGAGTGAAGATATCCATCTAGATTCATCATCATTTTTTCTGACAAATATTGGGTTACACATCTTCATCATTCAGGCCTTCATGATACAGGGTAATTTGAGTAGGCATTTCCTACCAGTGTGTTTAGCACCCAACATGCTATCTGCAATCACATTCCAGACCTCTGCCTGGTTCTCCTATAAGTTCTACATGTTGAAAGGGTCCCCTACCACCCTTGCTGCTTGCTCATAGGTGATTGTCTAATTACTGGGGTTTTCTGTCAGATAGTATATCGTCTTTATCTGACAATGTAAAATGCTGTGAGATGACTGCACTGCATAAATAACATTAAATTAAATCAAACTCTAATCACAACAACTAAGCGAGTTCACAAAGCATATAAGACAAATGCTCATGTTGATTTGTTGAGGTTGTGAGGTCTCCTGTGAAACATACAGATGTGAATGGAATTTGATTTAAACTCAAAAGTATCTCATCTTTTCCAGAATCTACATCCCAGTTACTGTTACTCATGACAATCGAGATACCTGTTGCAGAAAAGCTCGGTCTTTGCAATAGAAACTAGTCTCTGTCTCTTATTCAAAGTTTAACTTTGTAGGAGCACTTTTGCAGAATGTTCGGGCTCTTGTTCGATCATGTTCAGTTCTTTCTTTAGAGCAGAAAAATAGCCATGTATGAAAGACAAAGAGCAGCTGTTCAATATGTGATGCTGGAATTAGCTGTATTTTTTGGGGAAAAAAAAACTTTTAGATGCCCATTCTTTCTGATAATGGCCTTCAGATGTTTGACTTTTAGAAGTGAAATCATTTCGACTAAATATTCTTATGCAGAGTGCAGTCTGAAACACCTATTAGCATATACTCCTATTGTTCATGTATAGCTGATAACTTTAATAAACTACATTAAATGTGTTTAAATGACAGGAATATCATGTCTTCATTCTGTTGTGATTATTATGCTAATTTTAAGTGGAAAAAGAAGGGAGGAGCTAATTCAACTGACCACTCTTTACATGCGTAAAGATGTACAAGAAGATGGTGGAAGGGCAGCAGTAAGAAATGAGGTGCAGATGATGCTGACTGCCAGGCTGGATGTATGTCTGCATGTGTCAGGCTCAAGTATAGAGGGGCTCTATGTACTGTACACAGTATAAAACTGTATGATGTCATCATAAGGAACAGGCAACAAAACCAAGTCTTTCTTCACTGCCAAACAAACACTGCAGATTTTTTCTCTTATTTCTTTCAGATGTTTTTGTTTCCACAGTGATATTCTGCTTCTGTCCCAACAGCTATGATAAGTCATTTTGAGTCATAGACAGCAACATCAGCATATGGGTACACACATACCCACTAATTTGTGCTAAGTAGGAGACTGATAAAATAGTAGAATGACACGGCATATCTATGTGGTCGCCTGCTCCACCACTGAGCTACCCAGGCACCCATTAATTTACCTTCTGACAAGCCTCTGAGCTGCGTGTTCTTTGGAACACTCCTGTTTTATATTCTGCTCAAAACCCCCAAAGAACACTTTTATCAGAGTGTAGCATCAAGTCAGTTAAACTTGTTTTCCCTCCTCATCATTTCTGACTCTTAACCGGACCTTCTATCTGCTCCTTTGTGGAAGGAGGAACAGGATGACCACTGCCAAAGCTACAAAGTGACCTCCAGCCGACCACTGTTGTGTGTGTCTCTGACCAAACAATCAGGTCCACCACTGGGACCCTGTGCATTTTACAGATGATAGCAGGTTCAGCTTGAGCACATGTGACAGATGAGAAAGGGTGTAAAACTTCGTTCAGCATGACCGATTTGGTTGTGCATCAGTGATGGTCTGGAGAGCCATATCCATGGAGGGATCCACAGACATCTACAGGACATCTACAGGCAACGACACCCTGACTGCCATTAGTAATCGGGATGAAGTCCTTGGCCCTATTGGCAGACTTTATGCTTGTGCTGCTGTACGATAATGCCTGGCCTCAT
The DNA here is from genome assembly GCA_024447675.2 of Pterophyllum scalare. Classification (NCBI taxonomy): domain Eukaryota; kingdom Metazoa; phylum Chordata; class Actinopteri; order Cichliformes; family Cichlidae; genus Pterophyllum; species Pterophyllum scalare. The sequence continues at coordinate 45,809 of JAMQGT020002209.1, read as the reverse complement.
ATGACCAGAGTATGCATGCAATTCCTGGAAGATGAAGGAATTGATACCATTGAATGGCCTTCACGGTTACCTGACAGAAATCCAATAGAACACCTCTGGGACATTATGTTTTGGTCCATCTGATGCTGCCAGGTTGCAATCCAGACTCCAGGAGTTTAACGATGCCCTGGTCCAGATCTTGAAGGAGATCCCCCACGACACCATCTGTTGTCTCATGAAGAGCCCCAACAGTGTCAGGCATGCATATGAGCATGTGAGGGCCATACATACTACGGAGTTTGAGTTGCTGCTGTGAAATTTCAGTAAGATTTTTGGCCACTAGATTGGAAAAGGTAGTGCCCGACATAGCTAATATAGACCAAACTGGTTCTATAAAGGAGCGACTCTCATCAAATAATACTAGACAGCTTATTAATATTATTCAGCATCTTAATCATACCCAAATACCAGGTATCATCATTTCAGTGGATGCTGAAAAGGCCTTCGACCATATCGAATTGAAGTATACGTTTGAAGTATGATTATGATTATTCATATTAAAGATAAGTTAGCAAGATGGAAAAAGCTCCCCATATCCTTTCTGGGAACCTTATAAAGATGATAATTCTCCCTAAATTAATATATCCAGTATCCATGTTGTTCTTGTTCATTGACTCCAAGGATTTAGCCGGAATTAATAAAGCAATATCAGACTTCATTTGGGCAGGCAGGAAACCTAAAATTAAAATTGAAACTTTACAGCTTCCTAAAAGCCTAGGTGGATGGAGCCTACCCAGGCTTGAGAACTGTGTACTGTCTCTGTGAAAGAATTATTTCACTGTGGGCTACCCAAAAACATGTTCAGCCATGGCTTGAGATTGAGGAAAGTGTTTGCAAACCCTATCATCCAATAAATGTATTAAATAAACAAAATTGTGAATTGCCGTTTATTGTCAAAGATAATTTTCTGATTACTAATACAATTAAGGCATGGGGCATTGGTAGACAGTCCCGATTTGACAGTAGGGGGAGCTGGTCCCAATCTAAAATCATGGGAAGAAGCTGGCATTAGTAGGATACATGATTTATACATATAAATATACAGGGGTTGGACAATGAAAGTGAAACACCTGTCATTTTAGTGTGGGAGGTTTCATGGCTAAATTGGACCAACCTGGTGGCCAATCTTCATTAATTGCACATTGCACCAGTAAGAGCAGATTGTGAAGGTTCAATTAGCAGGGTAAGAGCACAGTTTTGCTCAAAATATTGCAATGCACACAACATTGTGGGTGACATACCAGAGTTCAAAAGAGGACAAATTGTTGGTGCACATCTTGCTGGCGCATCTGTGACCAAGACAGCAAGTCTTTGTGAGCGCCACAGGGCTGCTATAGCCAAACCTTTGGTCACTCGTGCCAATGCCAAACGTCGGTTTCAATGGTGCAAGGAGCGCAAATCTTGGGCTGTGGACAATGTGAAACATGTATTGTTCTCTGATGAGTCCACCTTTACTGTTTTCCCCACATCCGGGAGAGTTACGGTGTGGAGAAGCCCCAAAGAAGCGTACCACCCAGACTGTTGCATGCCCAGAGTGAAGCATGGGGGTGGATCAGTGATGGTTTGGGCTGACATATCATGGCATTCCCTTGGCCCAATACTTGTGCTAGATGGGCGCGTCACTGCCAAGGACTACCGAACCATTCTGGAGGACCATGTGCATCCAACATCGTATCCTGAAGGCGGTGCCGTGTATCAGGATTACCAATACACACAGTAAGTAAGTAAGTGAAGTTCAATATCTCCCATGGCCTGCACAGTCACCAGATCTAAATATTATTGAGCCACTTTGGGGTGTTTTGGAGGAGCGAGTCAGGAAACGTTTTCCTCCACCAGTGTAAAAGTATAACAGTATAACTTCCTATATACTGTTGTTTTATATATATATATATATATATATATATATATATATATATAGGAAGAACTCCTTTTGAACAGGAAGATTAAGGGTTGAAAGAGAAAAGACAGAAGAGGAGCACAGAGAGACTCTTCACTGAGACAGATGATGGCACAATAAAAAAAACATACAAAATTATGACACAACTCAATCAACTTTTTAATAATCTTAAGTATAGGTTCACACTCTGTTCATAACTTTGTTTTTGTTTGCTCTATGTAGTTTTGTACATATTCTGTGCGTGCAAGGCAAACATGAACATGAAGGTAGAAAATAAACTATCCAGTGGGATAAGATGAAGGTTCAGGTCAGACATCACAGGGAGATGAACTGAGGTCTGCTCTTATAAAACACACACCATTCACCATAACCACCCTGAGAGTTTCATACAGAATGTTTTCTCTGATTATATAGTTTTGTTTTTCACTGTGATCTTATCTGGTCCTTCTGGGGAAAATGATATAGATCGTTGACTAAAGGAGTATGATTGTATGACTATAACATACTCATGTGATCCCACAGAAATAAGTGAGCAGAGCTTTAGTGTTCCATGGATTCAGCTGAAGATTCTAAAAAGGCTCAATGTGAAAACAAGGCAAAAAGAAAAATACTGAAATATTGAAAACCTTCCCACACCTATGGTATGAGAGGGTATGCTATGAACACTATAAAGGAAATGATTTTCAGTCCATATAAATGTGACCTCCCCCCCAAAAAAAAAAGCTGTTTGGAGACACTTGTCTACAAGAGTAGAATTTCTAAGAAAAAAAAGAAAGTACAATTAAACTCATATCAGCATCAAAATTATGGCAAACTTTGAACCTCTGAACATTCATCAGGTCACTGGTGAACCTCGTAGGGTTCGGATTAGGTGGCATTTTAGTCAGAACAAAACAAGCATGGTTTCAGAAACCAGAAGATATTAGCTTTCAAATCAAGTTCCTTGCATGCGCATGCACTTACTGTTTTTCTGTTTTCATTTGGGTACGATAGTGAACTTAATCCTACCTTTACTCCAACCCTAAATGTAGTAGCACTGGCAACCTGGTGGATCTCAAGAGGCAAAGCTTTACTTGTACTTGATTGATAGGCCTTGTGCTGTACTCCTGAGTGGATGTCGCAGCTTAAAGAAGAATTTCAGGTGGGAGCTTCATCCATCCAAACCAAAGAAAAGCTAAACTGATATGGTGACAAATGGAAAAGAAACGGCGTGGCTATTGAGGCTGTTTTATGTGAACTTACAGCCCTTAAAAGAGAACGCTTCATTGGGCGTGTGTATGCAAAAGAAAGGTCTTTGTGCTGTTTTTCCTTTTGGTTTTGAATGACCCTGAATTTGTGCTGTTTTTCCTTTTGATTTTGAATGACCCTGAATTTGGACACACTTCTCTAGTTCATGAGGAAATGCAAAGAATTTTTTTCTTTTTGGAGGATGAAGTCAAAGAATTAAAGGTTGGAATTCATAGCAACATCGCAGAATGCCAAGGAATTTTCACTGGGCACTACTGAGGTCCTGTAGAAATTTTTCAGGCTATGTTTTGCACTGTATGGGGAGGAGAAAACCAAGAGACAGGGCTGATAAATTGTTATTTAGCTCCAGACCACCTATGTCAGCTGAGTTCTAAAGAGACATATAATTGTAAGATAAAGGAGTTACTGCTTGTGCTCAGTTACTTATAAAACCAAAAATAACCACATGCACAAAGATAAGAAACAAACTATTTAGACACACCTGGATTACCTGATCTTTGTTGTTAGGGTTAAGCCTTAGCACTAGATTAAAAACAGGATGGCAAACAGGAAAAACTGATTGCTGAGAGACTGCAATGATTTATTTATTTTTCTGTCAGCAGTCGTTTGCAAGCAGTTGTGGTGACCAATTGGGTGCCCAGAGGTTGAGTGTGCAGCACTCTTAACCTCTCAGCAACTACTTTTGGTCACAAGGCAATTGCACAGGTCACCTGGTGAGAGGCAACCTGTCTCCAAACAGTTGAGAGTTTGACTTGCAGTGACTGCAGTCACTCTCAGACAGATTGCCAAAAGTTTGCCAATCCTGATTTAATTTATAAGTGCAGACAGACTGCCAGCACGCTGCAGTCAGCCAGATTCAGTCTGCACTGATGAACACAACTTGTCTGCTCCACCATTTATTTCTCCAAGTGAGGATATAATGAATCACACTAACCTGAGTTAGTAAGGTTTATGGCAGGCAATTTACTGCAAATTGTGCTAAATTTAATGCCAAAAAACATGGCCTATTTTGCACCTGTTATTTGTGTGACACCATTATGAGTGTTCATTTATTTGGGGAGACGTTATAAGAGCAAATGCATAAGCAGCACAGCTGGATGGCTCAAAGCTGTGAGCAAAGTGCCAGAACTTCGGCTCTGTCCTGTAGCTTTTTATTCAGTTGTCATTCTGAGTGTTTAGAGCCAAGCCCCGCATAATTCTGCATACCAGTGTTTCAGTGTTTTAATCACATTTCTACACAAAAATCAGTACACAATGAAAACATCCCTGCATGTGGTTTCTCAGCAGCGTGTACACACACACAGAGCAACATGCTTGACAGACATATCGAAATATGATGCCATATGTCTGTCAAAATGCAGCTATTAATGGGACTGTGTTAGTGTGACAGAATAATGTCTGAATATTACAATACGTAATATTGGTTTTAATAGGTACCTAGAGTTTCACACACTGCAGAGAAACCCAGAGCGATGCGTGCCTTTCCACATGACAGAGGAACGCTAACGGTATCTTCACGGACACGGACGGCTCAGGATCTGACAGTAAATAAAGTTTTGTGTTCTATACATCGCACATGTCAAAGATTTCAGGCTTATATGGTTTGTGATAAACCAGATAAATTCTACCTTTTGCGCTGCCCTTGGTAGAATGCCGGTCATTACTGAAAGGAACTAACTGCATCTTTGTTCATAAATAAATGTATATGTATTGTAAATTTGCCCGTTTACTAACGCTGGCCCAGTCTGTGGCTAAGAGTCACACTTGGTGTGTGGATTCTGCATAGTCCATAAACTGTTTGCTTCTCAAGTAGACTATTCAAGCGAGGCCAAAACACCCTGGCTTTGGTATTGCACCACACCTCTGATGTAGACAACAATAAATTTGCAGCAGAGAGCAACAGGTTTGCAATTTTTTGCCAATTTATCTGTTAATTGCCGGATTATCACAAACAGGTTGCATATAATTGCCAACTTGATCCAAACTGACTGAAGTCTAACTCCATCTTATCACCGTCTTGACGCACCAAAGTCACTTTGAAGATGTAACGCAACACAAGTGAGACCTGGTCCCCGTCTTAAAAGGCTAAATCACAAATTGTTTGCAAACAGTCACAATATTGTCACAAAGGAAGTAATCAATGCAGCGAGTGAACCTCAGTTTTCACCTCTAACCACGCATTTGTTCATAATGAAAGGGGTGTTTGCACCAGTGACCAACCAGCAACAGGTCTAGAGTTAAGTACCTATCTCAAGCAAACTGTAATATTTTTTGAAAATATAATCCAGATGAAAAGACTGCTTCTGAAGGCAAACTCTGACCTAATATGCCAATATAATTATCAGTATCACTGCCTCATCATTAAGGCACATGTAGATCTTAACTATACAATTGCTTATTGTGTAACCATTTTGCTTGAATTTATTCTTATACTGTCTACGACAGTTGTAACTGTATTCTTTGAGCTGCAGCTGTGGTGGTGTTAGGAGATCTGAGAGCAAGCAAAGAACAAATATAAAGCAACATTTTATGGTCTTGATTTCTGATCTTGATCACATAACCAGCCCAGTGCATGTGAGGTTCGCAGCAGAAGTTAACATGCTGATGTACTACCTGCTTCATGCTGGAGGCCTCTTATGAGGAATTGCCCCTCTGCTGCTAAAGAAAAATATAAAAATAAATATTATCTACATGGTTGATATATCAGTTTCATATTAATGCATCCTTCTAATATAATAACCTTATGCAATTCTAATGAGCAGTCTAATTGATGTTTCCTCAAAGAGAGAGAGAAGGATAATAAATAATGTGTCTGAAAATACAGGGTACACAATGTGAGTTTGATCTATTAATCTGCAGGACTTCAGTAGTATTAGTGAATAGTTACTTTTTATATTCCAACAGAGCTTACTTTGACATAAGGTACAACTTTGACATAACCTCACCAGCCTTTCCCTGGACTCTCAATTCAAAATGTTGTAAGTTTTTTGTTTTGCTTTGTTAGTTTTTGGGGATAAATTCTGATCCATCAAACAGCTATCAAAGCCCAATGCATTTTGAGTAATTAACAAATAAAACCAAACATCCTCAATAAAATAATGAATGTGTCCAAATAACATCTGTCACAATGAGACATAAAGTACAAATGTAGTTTCTGGAAATCTAGTCATTTTCTAGATGGGGACAAAATCAAAAAGTACTACCAGCATTTTCTAGCCACAAACTACATCATATGTCTTTGACATGATGTATTCAAACCAAACGTGATGTTGCAGGACACTCAGAAATGCATTGTTTACTAATTTTTAAAAAAAAATCATTTTGTGGAAAGTGCATGAGAAAGATTTCACAGTCCCCTATGTGATGTATGTCGTTTCAGACTCAGACTCACACTGAGCCTGAAAGATGTGTGCAGGTTAACTGAAAAATGAATTCTATAGGTTGCATATTATTCAATGCAAGGATGGAAGTGATTAAAAAATACTCAATCTGCAGCAAAATAACAGGATGAAGTGCATGATTGTTTCTGACATCAGATAAGAGGATGAGCACACTCTGACGCACTCAGCAGATACATGGTTGGTGCATATGTGTCCAGCTAGCTACAGCTAACGGTCAGTACATGACTCTTTGGGGTGAATTAGCATAGACTGCAATAACAAATCAGCACTCAAATTCATATGAATAACCCAGGCTTCCACTGTATATATAACAGATTTAAAAAAATCACCCCACAGAATAAATGTACCAACTGTACAGAGGCTAGCATGCAGGAAAAGTCCATACCATCTGGGTGCACTATATCTGTGGTTCTCACACTGTCAAAGAGAACACCCTGAAATGAGAGTGATTCTACAAGTGAGTACAACAGTGCAGCAGATAGTTTAACATTATAAGTAAAATTGTTCACAACTGGATACAAGTACCAGAACTGGCACATATACTCATTTGTGATTACGCCTTTGAAATTTCAAAATAAGAGCCATTTTCAAGATGGCCGCTCACTCTGGTAAGAAAAGTCAAGTCTTGACCTTTTGAATGAGCTTAGTATCAAACCATGCAATGTTGCTCCAATGGTACTTTGGAATTGGAAATTGCCACATATGATTAATTAAATTTGATCAGTTGAAAGTATTCTGATTTTTCTGTACCAGATTCACCTCAGATTTTTTTCTGAAAAATCAAATAAAGAACTGGAGAAGTTTTTAAGTTGTCAATTTAACTTCCCCATAGTTGAAAGCAGAAATTAAGACTAAAAACTCTGAAAGTGATCCAGTGGCTGAAGTGGCTCTGTAGTGGAACAGCTGTTTCCTGTGCTGAAAGTGGCAGCCATCTTGGAAAATGGTGACCAATTTAAAAATTCAAGTTGTTTAATGGGATTTTTTCAAATTAATAACTCCAGAAGGACTAGCACACAAACTTTGGTGCTTGTGTCCATGTTTGAAAGATTTTCTAGTTATTTGCTGCACTACAACACTCACGTTACTCTCAGATCTCATATTCCCTCCCAGTTCTGGATCTCAGTGATGTCACAGACCTCTCCTTCCTAACTCTTCCAGGTATGTGTTTTCTCCTCAGGTAAGTCAATCTGTGTATGCTATTCAGACAGAGGGGGCTCAGTTCTTTGGTCTGCTGGCTCTGCCTTCACTGTGGGATGTTTAGAGATGGCCTCTCTCTCTGGTATGCTGTTTCTCAGATCCACTGTGGCTGGCACTGTGCTGGGGCTCTTCTTCTTGTGAGCTGCCGGACTTACTTGGGGGATGTCTGAATATCCTGATGTGACTGGCATTGTGCTGAGAGTCTTTACTTGGGGTGCTGGGGAGACTAGTGATCTTTCTAGAGTTTGGGGTAACACTGGGGCTGTGCAGGAGCTCTTTTTCTGGAATGGGGAAATCACTAGAGACTTTTCCAGTGTTTGCGTCTGTGGTGGAGGTCTCCCTTGGGTGGGTAAAGCTTTGTTGCTGAAGAACTGGGGTGCATCTGCTTCGTGTTGAGCTTGAGCTGTAGAGGAGGGACACCCTGAGCCTGAGCTTTCGCCCTTTCCTGGATGGGGGTACTTGGTTTCAGCTGCTGTGCTTCCACATCCAATTCTTCCTCTCTTTTCCTGCAGCTCCTCCTTCTGACGAATGCCCTTTTCTTCATCTGTCTGCTTTCCCATGCCACTCGCTGTAAAGATGAGTGACATACAGATTGATAAGTAAGCCAAAGAATGAAGGGGGGGGGGTTATGAGCATAACTTATAAAGGCCTCTCTGTCCTTCCTCACCACTGGATGGATCTTCGGTGCAGGATGGCAGATCACTTCTGTTCCCTCGGAAACGGATGGGTGACCTCTGTAACACTGCCTTCAGCTCTGAGAAAGACAGGCATGAGAAAGAAGGCTATGAGGTATCCTGAAGAGATAATCAACAATTATCACTTTCCACCAGGACACTTGTAAAGCCTGGAGGGAGAATACCAGTTAACCTCATTTACTACATTATGGTGATGAATGGATGAAATGATGGTAAATGACTGGCACTTATATGTAGCACTTTTTTTAGTCAAACCAAGCACTCAGAGCACTTTTTGCTATGAGCCTCATACTCCCAGTCACACAGACATTCATTTTTCAATGCCTAAGCTCCTTGTCAAACATTCACACACACACTCACAATGATGCGTCAACTCGGAGTCAGTTTCTTGCCCGAGGATACTCGACATGCAGACTGGAGGAGATAGGCATCGAACCGCCGACATTCAAAACTGGTAGCCCACCTGCTCTACCCCAGGATCCGGAGCTGCCCGGGCTCATGAATGAATTAGCTGACTTAAGTGGACAACTTTATTCGAATGGGTAAAATGGCATTAACCCTTCATAAGGTACTCACTGAAATTCAAAATTTCAACCCTAGAGTGTTATTGGAGGATATTAAGGAAGGATTTTTACATTTGTGACTTTACATTCTCATGCAAATTAAGTTACCATGTGTGGTTCCTTGCCTGATAATGGGTAACCTTATAGCATTTGCTTGGTTCTCTATGTTTCATTCAAGCAGTTATTATATATAAGTAAGATGTTTAGCTAACTCAAGGGTTAGCTAATTATATCAGTGACTGGGACCTTTGGTCTTGTAAGTGATAAGAAACTCTAACTGTCAACCACACAATAAATGAGACACACAAATTAAGTGATATCATCTTGAGAGGTTATAATAAACTGTAGCAGTACTTAAGCAGGATATGCCACTCAATATTGAGAAACAGCCCCTGTGAATGGGCTCAGTTGGTTTTAGGAAGTTATGATTAGTTGCATATAATATTTATACTGTATTATGAGACAGAGCTCTTAGTCGTTCCTGCACCCCATACACATGTACACTGGTTTTATTAACATTCGACCCTGAGCACACTCACTGGGAGTGATTAATTGTTACAGAAGTCTTAGTCAGTGTGGCCTGTTAACAGTTAAACTCCTGTTCGTGGCCACACAAATCTAAATGTAAACAACATGACTGAACTTTGAATTGAATTTTAAGTGTGTATATTTTAATCACACTTTTTGACTTCCCACTTCACCGTTTTTGGTATTCACTGTTACTTTCATGGTCAAACACTGGCAAAGCCTCACCTTGTGTCATGGCAAAAGCATCCTCGTGAACAGACACAGCTCTGCGCTGTGGAGGGGGCTTCATGTGTTGACGTGGCTTAGGAAGACTCTCTGAAGATACACACAAGCAGATTCTTAAACTGACTTAATTCTACAGCTGATTTTTCACTAAAACTCACTGAAAGTTGGATCAGAACCAGATGCATTGCTTTTACTAAGACAGGTCAGACATACCCTCCGTCACTGATTGTGCTTTCTCAGCACGATCCTGTGTGCTGGGACCCCTCCAGGGAGGGACTGAAGGAAGCAGCGCTTTCCTAGCGGACACAGTGGATGCTGCACCCTGGGGACCCTCCTCGCTTCCATTCTAGGAATAAAGATCAGAAGATGTTCAGCGAACTGTGACACAAACAACAAGATTGCTGTTTTATGAAGGACATATGTGTATACAGTTAGGTCCATAAGTATTTGGACAATGACACACTTTGTGTAATTTTGTCTCTGTACGGCCACCGCGGGAGATTTGAAATCAATCGAGATGTGATTGAAGTTCAGACTTTAGGCTTAATTAAAGGGGTTTAACAGAAATATTGGACAACAAGGTGTTATTCATATATAGTTTTTTCCTCATTAATATAACAACAATATAGGAATCATTACCTAGGTGTCTCTAATGAAGAGAAAACTCATGAAATGGTTTGAAATTATTTAGAACATCATCGCAAAGAAAGAAAAATAGTTTTGTTAGCTTTGTAATTATAGAGTATTGTTTAATTCTTTTCAAAGTCCAGTTTTAATTTTCATTTCAAGTAACTGAAGTGTTTTTTTACACTTTGTTTTAGTTAATTTTAGGAAACTATAGTGGCCTTGGTATAAGGCCTTACCATCTGAATTATCTTGCTGGCAACAGTAAAATAAAATGTATTACCTCTCTTGTACTCTTCTCTGGCTTGCCAGGATGTGCTGCTCCTCCTTCAAGCAGCTCCACTGAGCTGCTTGAAAGGAGGAGCAGAGGAGAGACATGGAGGGACTCCCTCCTGCAGCAGCCAGGGTGGGGAGAGGAGGCTTGACTGAAACGGGCAGGTTTGGGTGGCAGGGGTCCAATGGGACGCTCTGGGAGGGTGGGCTTTGGGTGGAGGAGAGGGTCTGGTCGAACAGGGTGCCTGGGATCAGCTGGGAAACAGGGTGAGAGGGACAGTGCCAGTTGTTCCAGTTAGTGTCGACAGTTTGGGCAGATGTTCAGAAGGAAGTAGACTAAACACAGAAATAGTGGCATACTAGTGGAGACTTCTCTGTGTTCTCATATCACAGGCCCAGACACATCTAATTTTGATTTGAATTGCAACAAATTCCAAGAAAGATAAAAACAAACAAGTTGTTTGTCTCTTTATGTTTTGCCACTTCTACAGATTTCTATGTGTAGGATCTTAAAACAGCTCACAAATACGGAGTTTAATGATTAAAAAAAAGCTCAGCATTTCCTAAATTGTCCATATGTTGAAGAGAGTGGACTAATTCATATTGGTGTATTGTCCCACAGAGCACCAGTGTGCTTTTTATAAGTCAGTAGACTAAGTTATATCAGTAATAGGATCAACTCATTGCTGGTTTGGCTCTACAAAGCAGTAAAATTGCATTCTAATTATATGTAGAAATGGGAGAGAAAATATTGATACCTGATGACGTAGACATGGTTCTGGGCTTCATGTATGTGGGAGGTGGTTCAGGTTTGTCGAGGATAGCACCTGAGGGACAGAGACAGCACACAACAGGGAATATTGTGAATGTTATTATGTGAATCGCACATTTTATCACACAGCTCTAGATGGTCCAAAACCATGTACACTAACAAAATGAAGGTTGGAAGACAGCCTGTCACTTATTCAGAATGGTAAATTATAATTGGCAATAATTGGCAGACTGGCCTTCCTGTAGTGAACTTAAAGGGCATTACACTGCAAACAACACTGACCCATCCACAAACACACACACAGGTACACATACAGAGCTTTACCTATCCCATACACTTACTGATGGATGCATTAGAGCAATTTGGGTTAATCATCTTGTCAACGACTGGAGGATGCCTCTGGAGTCAGGGCCGCCCAGACTTAGTAACACTGGTCAGCAGTGACAACACCACCACACTATCTAGCCAAGATGGAAGCTGTACTAATTCAAAGTGCTGTCATTCCAACTTTGGTGCAAAAAACCCCAAACCCAAAGAACCACAGGAGACCCTTTTGACAATTAAGAGTTTCAGACACTCACATTTGAAGATGCTCACACAATTCTGACTAATCATACTGTAAATCCATTTCAGGTTCTGTTCACAACTGCTGCAGCAAAAGCAAAACTTTACCTGCAAATCATTGTTTCTGTTCTATGATATAAAACACAGGCGAATTATTAGGTGAACTCAATATTTGACTTTGCAATACAGAAATGGAACTAAACAGGAAAATTTCAACTGAAGACTGAAAAATGTATTCCCTTAAAAAATATATTTGGTACACCAGAGCATCCGGATCATCATTCCGATTGTCAAAACTGCCAGACATGACAGGCTTTAAAAAAACAAAAAGAAGATTTCTGTGTACTTTCTTGTGTAATGCTTACCATCAGAGTTGGCCTTTCTCAGCTCCTCATCTTTATTCTACAAAAGACACATTAGCAAACATTAATTACTTTATATTATTGTGCATCCATATTCATATTTGATCTTATCCATCCATCCATCCATTCTCTTCCGCTTATCCTGTTCAGGGTCACAGGTGGGCTGGAGCCTATCCCAGCTATCACAGGGTGAGAGGCAGGGTACACCCCATACAGGTTGTCAGCCTGTTGCAGTGCTAACACAGAGAGACAGACAACCACTCACATTCACACCTATTTGATTTTATAATTTTTTAAAATTTCATAATGGTATGTCTTCATAGCCAGGTAAGTTTTACAGCGAATGCCCTTCCTGACTTAAACCCAAAAGGGATTTGTGTCTCCAGCTGGAATTGAATCAGCAACCTTTCGCTTGCCGAGTAAAGGTGTTAAGCACTACACCTCTGGAGGCTTCAGTGCCACAGCTCCCTTGAAAAAGTGATTTTAATATCAAGGAACTTCCTGGTTATGTCACGATCTGGGATCTTTGACCTGGCGCTTTGAGTTTAACATTTTAGTTTATTATATTTCCTGCTTAGTTGCTCCTCACTCATTCTTGCTGTTTAGATTTTCATATTCTAGCCTTATTTCCTATTGTTGTCCGTTATATTATTCTTATTTTGTAATCATTGTTATCATTCATAGTTAATTCCCCGAGGTTGTTTTCCTGCCCTTCTGTGCTCTCGGTGTGTTAGATATTACTTCCTCTTTTATTTTGCCAGCCTCTTGTCTCGTATGTATTGTGTCCAGTTTTGCTTCCCTTGTCTTTTTAGTCAGATTCAGTTCACCTGTTCTCCCCAGCTGTCTCTGCTCTCCCTCATTACCTTGTTTGTACATTCAAGCCCTCAGTTTTCCTCAGTTCTTTGGTGCAGCATCCTCTCATGCTGTGATTTTCCCCTTTGCCTCTGAGTTTTTGTATTTCTGGTCCCAGTCCTGCCTTGATTTTGTGTTTTTGAAGTGACTTCAGCATTAAAGCTACCTTTTTGAGTTTAAGTCTTGTCTCCTGAGTCCACACTATTCCTGTTTTTGTGTAAACTGTGATGGATATTAGTTTGGATTTTACTGTTCGCCTTTGTTTTCTCTGTCAGGTAAATTCGTCTAATCATGCCATATAAAAGCAGTCAAAACAGAAAAGTTATAATATGACAACCTCCTAATCAGGTAATATTTTCTGTACAATAACTTTTAGAACCATGTAAAACTAACCAAGTCACAGGCCTTCAAAGTGAGTACGTGTGGGTTGAAATTTGGTGCTTAATTTGCCTTATCTTGTCCAGCATTTTTGAACCATCATAACTTTTAAGTACAGGAGATTATTCCATATAAACACATCAGGGCAGAGGAACACATGTATGTCCTGTTAAAAACTACAACCAAGTTTACTGTGTCAGGAAGTAAAGCCAAAATCAAGCTTCCAGGTAAAAGTGATGTCTTAAAATGTAATCTTAAAAAACAAGCCATTTAACTGCAAGCTAACATGGTCTAGAGTAGGGGTATCCAACATGTGGCCCAGGGGCCAGAAAATGGCTAACAAAGGATTCATTGTGGCCTACTGATGGCTTTACAAAGTGCGAAAAGCAGCTATTCCTGCTTCTTCTTGTTCCATTCCTACTGATGCCAGCATTAGCCTACTACAGAGGAGTGGAAATGTCTGGAAAATTAAAAGTATTTGTAGATCTACATATTTCTTTGAATCATAAAAATATGATATACTATTTAATTACAAAAACGGTTAAGATTTTGTGCCATCCCACAGTGATCTGAAATGTACATGTAATGAGAATAGACTTACATTGTTAAGACATCTCGGTCTACAATCTGTTTTCTTAATGGATTACTCATTAAATGAGAAAAATTATTATTATGTAACAAGAAATAATTTACTGTTTGGCAAATTTTTAAGGAAATGGGGTAAGGTGTGTGTTTCCAATTTCAGCTTTCATGTGTATTCAAATGTATTTTGACTTCTTTACACTTAAAGAAAAATAGAGTTTATTTGTATGTACACACACACACACACACACACACACACACACACACACACACACACACATTTTACCTGGCTCATTTTGGTTTCAGCAGGTGGAGTTTTGGCCACACCCATTCTGTGTAACATCACCTGAAGCTTCTGTTCAAAACTAGATGTGTTCTCAGATGCATGTTTCTAGAAGACAGTAGAGCAGTAAACGTTCACACACACAGATTTCCTTTAACTGCTTAGAATCATAAAGATCAGCAAAGTCAAGTAAACCTCACTCACACTATCTGTACACACTAAGACACCTCAAATGACACTCAGACGTCACAGATGTAAGGGAGACGGAATTATCTAGGTTGGGTTTTGAACATAAAAACATTGGGAGGTACGGTAGGGCTTCTAAGTCCTCAAATAGGATAATTCAAACAAAGCTGTTTTGTTTGCTTGTTTGTATGTTTTTCAAAATAGCAGCTGAACCTGCAATTTCATATGTCAACATGCCAGACTGATGTTTTAACATGAATAAAGACAGGTTTGTTCTCTTCTGGAAGTAAAATAAAAAACTCTTTAATGAGGAGATGATTATGTTAGTTCGACTGCATTGTGATAAAAGCTCCAGTTAAACAAGAGCGCCACCTAGTGGGGCAAAATATGCCCAATATTAACCCTGTTCATTGTCACATGAAAAACAAAGATTTAATAATTATGTGACTTTCACTTTTGACCTTGACCTCCAGGAGTTAATATCTGCATGATGTCTTGATATGGAGAATAATCATTTAGGGTTTCATCAAAACCATTCAAGCTATTTCTTAGATATGAAGTGAACAAACTTAAAAAACAACAAAGATTTAACCATATGATATTGACCTTTAACTCTGACCAGCAGACGTTGCATATCATATGTTGAACTAATAAAGAGCAATGTAAGTAACAGTGATGTTGGTCTTGACCCCAGTGACCCCATATACAATCCCAACCTTGATTTGGTCATAAGTTACACTATCTTGCCAAAAGTATTCACTCACCCTTCCAAATAACTTTATTCAGGTGTTCATGGCCACAGGTGTATTAAACCAGGCACCTAGGCATGCAGACTGCTTCTACAAACATTTGTGAAAGAATGGATTGCTGTCAGGAGCTCAGTGAATTCCAGCGTGGTGCCATCTGTGCAACAAGCCCAGTCATGAAATTTCCTCATTACTAAATATTCCACAGTCACCTGTTAGTGGTATTATAACAAAGTGGAAGTGACTGGACAGCAACTCAGCCATGAAGTGGTAGGCCACATAAAATCATTAGAGCAGGGTCACTGGATGCTGAGCCACATAGTAAATAGAGGTCACCAACTTTCTGCAGAGTTAATCACTACAGACCTCCAAACTTCATGTGGCCTTCAGATTAGCTCAAGAACAAAAGAGCTTCATGGAATGGGTTTCCACTATGCAGCTGCTTGGCCAAGTACAATGCAAAGCATCAATGCAGTGGTGTAATGCCACCACTGAAATCTAGAGCAGTAGAGATGTGTTCTCTGGTTTGACGAATCTCGCTTCTTGGTCTGGTAATCCGATGGATGAGTCTGGGTTTGGTGGTTGCCAGGAGAATGGAACTGGTCTGACTGCACTGTGCCAAACGTAAAGTTTGGTGGAGGGAAGACTATGGTCTGGGGTTGTTTTTCAAGCGCTGGGCTCAGCCTCTTAGTGAAAGCTATTTTCTTGGGGTAGCTATGACTTTTCCAGGGGGAGCTATAGCACCCCCTAGCGCCCCCCTGGTGCCACCACCGAGGGTGGCTGTAGTTCAGGAGGTAGAGGAGGTCAATCAACTAATTGGAAGGTTGGCGATTCGATCCCTGGCTGCTCCAGTCTGCATGCCAAGATACCGAACACCCAAGTTGCTCCCGATGCAACTGTACGAGTATGAATGTGTGTGAATGTTAGACAGAAAGTACTTAGCTGCAGAAAAGCTGCTTGTGTGAATAAGGCCCTTTGTATAAAGCGCTTTGAGTACTTAAAAGTAGAGTAGAAAAGCGCTACATAAGAACCAGTCCATTTACTATTTAATGCTTCAGCATTACCAATTCAGTTTTGGACAATTTCATGCTCTGAACTTTGTGGGAACAGTTTGGGGATGGCCCCTTCCTGTTCCAACATGACTGCACACCGGTGCACAAAGCAAAGTCCATAAAGACATGGATAATCAAGTTTGGAGTGGAAGAACTTGACTGGCCTACAACTAGACAGTCCTGACCTCAACTCAACAGAACACCTTTGGGATGAATCAGAGTGGAGACTGCTTCTGGAAAAATGGTCCAAAAAAATCCCATAAACACTCCTAAACCTTGTGGAAAGCCTTCCAAGAAAAGTTGAAGCTGTTATAACTGCAAAGGGTGGGCTGACATCATATCAAAACCTATGGATTAAGAATATGATGTCACTCAAGTTCATATGTGTGTGAAAGCAGATGAGCCAATACTTTTGGCAACATAGTGGTCTACCCATAAAGTTTGGCAAGTATAGACTGAACGAAGACACCTCCGTACACACTTGAGGTGTGTCAATTTGTACAGACAGTGTTTGCAATCAATCAAAAATAATAATAATAAAAAAAATCCATCAATATAACTTTCAAATTTGAATTCATTTAATTTGAATTATTTGTGTGGGTATGCAGTTATAAAATACACTAAAAATGAGAATTTCATGTAGATGTTTTCCATTCAATCTTAATGTGCAGTAAGATTTACTGGAATTTTACTAATAGTATCAGTAGTATTGTGTTAAAACATAAGCAAAGCAAATGGTGAGTATGGCATGACTGTTGTACTGGTGGTATTTGCACAGTGGAAGTGAATAATATGGTAACTTTTATGGTAAACCTTTGAGGAAGTGTTTACTCTGCATTAACAGCAAATAGTATAATACAAAAAAATTAAAAAGGGAGTAGATCAGAAAAGAGAAAAAATTTACTTAAATATGGTAAAATTAGACTTATAAAGCAGGAGAAATTCAAAATAAAGGCTTGTCTCTGAGCGTGTTTATAAAATTTGGTGCCCATCAAGGGTCATCTCATCATTTACAGTATTAGATATGTGTGTGTTACATGTGTCATAAGACTGACCTTAGTGGGTGTATTATCCTTGTCGTCAGTGTCTAATCCCGTCAGCAGAATAAGACTTTGGCTCTTTCCCTCCCTCAGTGCCCTCTTGGTCACTTTTAGTCTCCTCTCTCCATCCGGAGTCCCTCTCAACTGCTTGTCCTGGTCGGTTAGAGTGGGAGTGACCCCAGGACTGGGTATGCGACCTGGCAAGACAGGAACGGTCTCTTCCTCCAGGTTAGAAAGTGCAGCAGTCACAAGATCAGGGCTTGTTGTGATGGTGGGATACAAGGGAGTGGTCTCACTGGTTGGCCTCGTCATGGTTAAGGTCTGGGCGGGCGACATCTTTTCCTGCACATCACTTGCAAGAGGATGGCTGGTGGCGACGCATTCCTTCTGTGGTGGTGGCATCAGTAGAAATGTTAGCATCCTCCACTGACCTTGCCCCTCTCTCTTTCTCTCTGTCCTTGTCCCTCTCCCTCTCTCTCTCCCTTTCTTTGGCCTCACGGAGGGGACGAATGAGGTCTGCAATGGAGGTCCTTTTGACCTTCACCCCTTCTCCTCCTCCTCCCTCTCCCCCGCCTGCCTTGGTGGCTCGGCCAACTCGAGCCCTCTTGAAGGCGAAGAAGTCACCAAACTTTTTCTTGATATTTTTGGTGGGAAGGGTGGTGGTGGTGGTGGTGGTGGTGGTGGTGACGGAAGAAAAGGTGGGGGGATGGATGATGTAGAGAGGGGTGAAACATCACTGGATGTGAAGGATGTGTCAGTAAATGCATAGAGTGAAGTGAGAGTGGTGGTAGAGGAGGTGACAATGCCAGAGGACATTGTAGAGGATAAGGAGGTTGAGACTGAGGGGGTGGAGCTTGACTCTGGGGGAGTGGCTTGGGCAGGGTTTGACTCCTCCCACTGGCCTTTTCTGCAGCAGGAAGACAGCAGAAAGAGCAACAGACAAGAAGACATTCAGTACTGCAACTACTGGTACAGCACCCAAGACACATGCTGAGCTCAGGTACACAACTAACATTCATGCAAACAACACACAGGGCAAAAACATCCCCATTAACATCTCTAGTTACTACTTTTTGCTCAGCTAGAAACAAGGCATGGTAAATGATTGACACACTGACCCAACAACCTAGAAGCTATGCCTGGACTTCCATAAAATTTGCCTCATATTTTTGGTTAAACAAATCTTGCCTGCACTTCTTAGTCTAAGTACGTTTGAAGCCCTCATTACATTTCCTAGTAAATAATGAGGACAAACCGTTCTGATGTGTGGTTCAGATATCAGTCCAATCCCAGCTCTGGTCCTGACTGGATATCTGTGACAGCATTCTGATCTGTGGGCCAATCTGGGAATCTCTATGTTATTTTGTCTTTACAAGGAAACAACAGCAGTTGAAGGGAGAGCTAACGTAGCATGGAGGAAATGGAGGAAGCTAACACCAAAGTGACAGACTTTTGGAGGAATTGCACACCTGCTATGCCTACATAACATGTTGTCATCAACACAGCAATAAACCTGTTCTGACCTAGTTGCCACTAATGCTCACCTGGTTTAGTGAGTGACTCATATGCTGAAAGTCTGCAGGGACCTGGGTTCCAGTCCATCCCATCCCAATTCCTGCATATCATTCCCCCTTGCTCTGTTCTTACTTTCCTGTCTATGCTCTAAAGGCTAACAAGAGCGCCACTGAATGGGTGCCAATGCTCGGTTGTTCTGGATTCAAAAGGGGTGGGGTGGGGTACTGTTATAGAAAAGTCAGTGAACAAGTGTGTGGGGCTTGATGAGACCCATCAAACCCCACACACTTGTTCACTGACTTTTCTATAACAGCTTGCACAGTATGCACCTCATGGTGCACCTCATGGTGTGAATGAGGAGATTCTAGGTGAGATTGTTCTCAAGTTATTGTGTTCAAACTTGACCTTTAACCTAAGGTGCAAAATTTTTAGTAGATGCATCTATGGTGTGAATTTGAACATCCTAGGTCACATGGTTCAAGTTATGGCCAACGTTAAAATTTTTGTGGAACAAACGCTGCCGCTGCCTCCGCCTCCACTGCAGCTTCTGCTGACACTAGGGTCATGACAATAGTTAGACTTTTTCTTCGAGCAGCTGAGCTAAAAATGCCCCAAACTACTGCTCTGACTTTGCAATTCTAACCTGCTGATGCTTACATTCACTGGTACATTCATTCATTCAAGAATGATTTTTTTTCATTCACAGATGTGTACATTAAGCCTGGGTAATCGTTAAAATATAAATTATATAGATTGTGTGGTCAGAAACCAGGCTGAGCTGGGTTAACCTGCTTTACTGACCATCAGAGATATAACCTGTGCATGCTGCAGACAGGAGGTGTGTTTGCTTTGAAAAACCAAAGGGGAAAGTGCTTAAAACACTGTACATCTATACAGTCTGAGAATACAGAGTAACAAATACGTTCACGTCAAAAAGCAAGTGGACCCCATTTAATTTTTTTTCACATAAATGAACAAGCAACATTTGGTCTTATATATAGTGCCCACAAATAAATGATACACTTTATCAATTCATTCATTTATTCAGCATATTATGTATATGCTTGTGCTCAGAGGCTGTTCCAAAATGCTCCAGTAAGAGCAAAATAGTTTTATTTTTCCACATATTATCATCTCCACAACCACAACAGAATGCATCTCAGATCCATCTCATCGCAACCAAAGCCACTAAGGACAAAGCCCTATTATAGACCTCATTCTCCCAGGTTCCTCTATTGTGTTTACAACTTCTTTGTGTTTAAAACTTGGGTTCAGACACTCTCTACTTTTAAGATTAGGTTTATACACTGCTCAAAAAAAATAAATAAAGGAACATTTTTAAATCAGAGTACAGCATCAAGTCAGTTAAACTTAGTTAAGATGCAGAGGGGGGTGTTAATCAGTTTCAGCTGCTAGGCACAGTTTCAGGTGTTAATGAAATGAACAACAGGTGCACTAGAGGGGAAATAATGCGACAAACCCCAAAAAGGAATGGTTTTACAGGTGGAGGCCACTCACATTTTTTCTCTCCTCATCGTCTCTGACTGTTTTTTTCACTTGTATTGAATTTGGCGAGGGTCAGTGTCACTACTGGCAGCATGAGGCCATACCTGGACCCAGAGGTTCCACTGGTAGTCCAACTCCTCCAGGATAGCACATCAGTACGTGCCATTGCCAGAAGGTTTGTTGTGTCTCCCAGCATAGTCTCAAGAGCCTGGAGGAGATTTTGAGACAGGCAGTTACTGTAGGAGAGCTGGACAGGGCCGTAGAAGGTCCTTAACCCATCAGCAGGACTGGTATCTGCTCCTTTGTGGAAGGAGGAACAGGATGAGCACTGCCAGAGCTACAAAATGACCTCCAGTTGACCACTGTTGTGAATGTCTCTGACCGAACAATCAGAAACAGACTTCGTGAGGGTAGCCTGACATCCTCTAGTGGGCCCTGTGTTCACTGCCTGATACCGTTGAGCCAGATTGGCATTTTACCATAGAATACCAGAATTGGCAGGTCCACCACTGATGCCGTGTGCTTTTCACAGATGAGAGCAGTTTCACCCTGAGCACATGCGACAGACGTGAAAGGGTCTGAAGAAGCCATGGAGAAGGTTTTGCTGCCTGTAACATCATTTAGCATGACCTGTTTGGTGGTGGGTCAGTGATGTTCTGGAGAGGCATATCCATGAAGGGATGCACAGAATTCTACGGGCTAGGCAACAGCACCCTGATTGCCAACAGGTGTACCCACTCTCAGACCCTATGTTGGTGCAGTGGGTCCAGGGTTCCTCCTGGTGCACGGCAATGCCCGGCCTCATGTGGCCAGGGTATGCAGACGGTTCCTGAAGGATACCATTGACTGGCCCCCATGCTCGCCTGACCTAAATGCAACAGGACACCTCTGGGACATTATGTTTCGGTCCATCCGACACCATCAGGTTGCACCACAGACTGTCCAGGAGCTCAGTGATGCCCTGTTCCAGAGCTGGGAGGAGATCCCCCAGGATGCATCCATCCTCTTATTAGGAGCATGCCCCAATGTTGTTGAGCATGCATATGAGCACATGGGGGTCATACAAACTACTGAGTGGCATTTTGAGTTGCTGCAATTACATTTCGGCAAAATGGACTAGCCTGCTGCATAATTTTTTTCACTTTGATTTTCAGGGTGTTTTTGAATTCAGTCCTCTCTAGGTTGATAATTTTCATTTCATCAAACAATGTGGCTTCCTTTCATTTCTAACACACTATCCAGTCCATATCAAAATCATTTCATATCACTATAGATATCCAGTTTTCTCCCTGAGATCTGACATGTTTTCAAAGTGTTCTTTTAATTTTTTCTGAGCAGTATAGTTGGGACTTTCCAAGATGCAAGATGACCAAAAATGTCTTTTGTTAGTACAGCAACCAAACCATTCTAACTATCCCTTGCCTGTCCAGATTAGCTTGTAGTATTAATTGAAATTATGAAAATGTCTGATATAATTTTGTTATAATGGCATTTATGGAACAACGAAAGTAGAGTCTGCACAGTATAATATTATATAATAAGCTCAAGTTATTCATGTCCAGTTATTTACAGATCAATTATTATAATTGATCTGTAAATATTATACATTACCTACACAAACATCTTTCATGCTACCCTTATTTGATTTTTACTGCACTACAAACTTCTTAAAGTACAAGCTGCCTTGGCGGAGGTTAGTGCTCTTAAGAGTGCTTCTTATTTTTTATGAGCTACTTATTCCAGTTTCTCAAGGTTCTGATTTGAAACTATGATGTTCATGGTCACTTCTGAAAGCAGCTCCTTAAAATGACATGATATTATGCTCAGGGAAAAGAACAGTTCTGTTGGAGCTGTTGAAACTATGAAGGTAGCATTAGATGTTTTGTGTTACAGATGATTATTTTAATACAAGGAGCAGACAAAACCTGACAACAACCTGGATAAAAGCCTGTTTTGGCTTGACATCAAGTTCCTCACAGGATTGACATTAATTAGTGACAGCTGATGTAACCAGCTAAAATGAGAAGCTGCTGGCTGAATGTTTTGCACACTATAAGCCACTGATGCACACATTTTTTTTAATATTCAAAGAATATTTTCACTGGAGTATCGATCCGAGCTTTCATAAAGCGTGCAGTGCTACAAAAGTCGGATGAGGCTGACAACACACAGCAGAGTACAGTACACAAAGTATTGTGTTTTAATTGATAATTGTGTTTAGCCAGTTCTGTCCCATTCAGATAATTGTGGATGACTGTATGGAATAATATTCATGACAAAAGTCACACACGAGAAAAAAACATAATCTGGGCAAATAATTTAATTTTGCAAGCCCAAGTATTGATTCCTCGCGTGTAAATTCAACAACCTGCACGCGCAGAACTCAGCAGACACGCACACAAAGAAGCCGTCGCGCATGAATCTCTGCTCTGCACACCAGGTTCACGTTCTCGTGGGAAATTGTGCACTGAATCTTGCCTAGAAGGAACGGACTTTTGACTGTTTGGGCGGGGCCTAATGTGATTGGTCACTAATGGACATTTCAGGTTACTGCGTTAAACTGCCACTTGCACCGTGGCAGCAACATAAGAGCTGTTTTTAACTGTGTTTGTTTACAGTTTGGAAAATAAAGTTTGCCGAATTAACTATCAACAGTTATTGTTTTCAGCGTAGTGTTGGAAATACTCACAACTGTCAGCGGATTACTTTAATGCTGAATGAATCTTTAAAACTGAGTTTGCTGAGGCACATTTTGAAACACTCATCATGTCATGGTGCAGTTATATTGTTTGCTGCAGACTGAGCAACTTTTTGCTGGTAGGTTGGCATCCTGATGCACACTTTCTTTCCTGATCTTTGTTATGATTTTTTTTCCCCAATCATAAAAGGTATGTGATGCTGTACAACAGATTAGTGGGAAGCAGAGACTTCAGAACTTCTCTTTAAATCATCCGCCCAAACAGTCAGACCCACTTTTTGTGATCCTATCCTGTCCAGCACAGGTGGCACGGTGGTTAGCACTGTCGCTTCACAGCAAGGATGTTCCTAATTTGAATCTTCTGGTCTTTGGAGCCTTTCTGTGTGGAGGTGAAGTGATGCATCTAAATTGTCTGTGAGTGTGAGGTAGAGATGAGGCTAGTGGCCAAAAGCACCTTGAATGGTCACAATAATAGAAACGCACTAAAGTCATACATCACATTTGACAGTTGTGGAGAACACTGCCTCAGCGAATGAACCTTGATCACCAGAAACAAATACCAGCTGTCTGTGAACAGTAATTGAAAACCACTCAGTGTCCACTGTGAAGAATTTAAAGGTCACTGGCCAGGATGGCCGAAGACAGCTCACCACCATCTCTGAACACAGAGAACTCCACCTTTATATAACCTGTAACCTTATTGCCCCACACTAGTTATACATACACAAGAGAAGACAGTGAGATAGAGCTGAAAAGTCCCAGATGTCATGATCTGAGTTTATTTTGTGTTATTGTTCTAGCATCCCCAGTGTTCCTTTGTGTCAGGTTTCTGAGTGTGGTTGCTGTTCTGTCTCTTGTGACTCGTCTCAAGTTTTACTTTCTGTTTGACATTTTCCATGATTGCATTTTTCCCAACTGTGGTCACTTACCCAGTTACCCTGTGTGTGTATAAATAGTGCTGTCTTTCCTTTCTGCTTTGTTGATGTCTGTTAACTTGTCTGTTTAACTGCCCAGTGTGTTCCCTGTTGGATTTGGTTTCAGTTGTGTTTGTCTGTTGACAGGATAACTCGGAAAATTATGAATTCCAATGATACTTTCTGGAGTTGTTGAGGGTGGTAGGAGGTAAGTTCAGTCATATAGCATAAGTTTGTTCCTGATCGAAGGAGGATTCCAGATCAAATGATCCAGAATGCTGAAAACTGGGGCCAAAAGAAATAATTTACTCCTATAGAGTAAGAAGTATGACAACATTGGGTGGGGTCTATTGCAGCGTAGTATTGGCCCATAGAAAATTTGGGGTGGGCGAGGTATGCGCTCTACTGAGTGCCCTCGTAGTTGAACTTTGTATCAGCTACAATAAAATAAATGTTTTTTGTTACTTAGACCTGAGTTAGACTTCTGTGCTGACTCTTTATAGACTCAACACTGTAACCTTTGTAAGTTGCCAGCGTTGTGCAAAAAACTGATTGTCTGCCAAATGGTGATTTCCAGTATTTGTATTCCGGTATTTATTGTAAATGACATTTTTGCCCTATAATTTGTGAAACGTGTAAAACATATCTCTCATTAGTTATATCAAGTAGTTTTGAGCCAGCAGAGTCAAAAAATGCTTGAAAAACAGGTCATTACTTTGTTTTATGTATAAGCCCTTGTTGACTACAGTCTACTTACCAATATAAACACAGATAAACATAAAAAAAAAACAAGGAAACAGAGAAATCGCTTCTTCTTTAAATGGACTGTTAAATGTGCAGCAACTGCAGTAAAGGCCTTTCAGGGCATCTCAAGGGAGAAAATGCAGCATTTGGTAATGTCCATGGCTTCTAGACTTCAGACAGTCATTGACTGCAAAGAGTTTGCTTCCAAAATATTACAAATAATCCTTGATGATGTAAGTTTGTCCAATAGATTTGAGCCTCTGTGGTGTGCTATTCTCAGTGCATATAGCCTGCTAAGATTTAAACTTGAATGTAATTTTCAAGGTCCGTTTTTAAATTGCACTTGCACCACATGAATAAAAATGTTTTGAGAAGCTCAGTTCTTTTACCTGCATTTCCACTGCAAAAAGCTGTTTCTGAATAAAGTCCCAAAGAAACGATTGTAACCCACAACAAGCCCCAGCAACAAGGAGCACTTCATGAAGATTAAAAAGCTGTTCGGGTGCAGCTTACAGTGCTGAATGCCATCATTACACGCAGCTATTTATAGACCCACTAAGTGATCATCTGTACCTGTAAACCATCTTCACAATGATCTCACAGTCTTCATTTTTGAAGTTCAGAAGATAATAAAAGATTCTTATGTGAAACTCAGGCTGAAGAACAACACTCCACAAAGTGCTTCAAAATATGAAATTAAAAGATCATGACTTGGGAATATGTTAGCTAGAATGTCACTATAGAGAATGATAAAATTCACCACAAATATAAGCATTTGTAAAATATGTTTATAAGTGTGTTTGAATGAAAAATTTCTTGGCTCCATTGGCTCCATAGAACTGTGTGTATGCCTGAGGTCAACACATCTGGTGTCTGTCATCTATAAATATCATTCTCTGTGTGTGGAAAATTGTGTATATAAATGGTTTTTGTATGCTTGCATCTGACCCAGGTCAGCTCATAGTGCTCACTTGACTTTCTTTAATCTCTACTCATTTACCATCATCATAATTCCAGGAAGATACTGTGTTCTGGTAATAGCTGAATTAAAAACTGTTGCATTTAAACAAAATTTAAACCCATGTTTCAGCAACAATAAAAACTGAAAACTTACTTGCCACGATTTTCAAATTAAATCAACAACACATTGATATATCAGTATTGTGAATTAACTTCAAGCAGAGCCGGCCTGAGGCACAAGCAGCAGAAGCAGCTGCTTAGGGCCCCCACGCCAACAAGGGGACCTCAGGATGGTAATCATACAAGACAAAGCGAAATATTTTGATAAATATGTTGACAATATATAATATAATATAATATAATATAATATAATATAATATAATATAATATAATATAATATAATATAATATAATATAATATAATATAATATAATATAATTTACATTTATCACACTGTGGTAGGGGAAGCAAAAAAAAAAAAAAGAAAAACAGGAAGAAAAATATCAGCAGGATAAAGGTATGTTTCCATAAGTAATTACAGTATTTTATCATAAATAGTTAGTATCAATGATAATAGTTAAACTGACGCATAAAACATGCCTCATTTCAGTCAGTGTGTGGTGAGCTTAGGTTATGTTGTATGTTATGTTGAAACCACAGGCATTATGGAGCCTGACCTACAGGCACGTTATTACAACCAATACTTATGACTTAACATTAAGTGACCTCTAGTGGTTGTACACGAAAGGGCGAGTGAATAACATGTTCGGAAGAGATGTGTATACATGGATTTTCTCAGATTTCTGAAAAGTCTATGGGGACTAAATGGCATGAAATACCACAGGAAAAGATTAAAAATGAAATGGACTGGTTCTTATATAGCACTTTTCTACTAGACCACTTTATACAGCATGCCTCATTCACATCCATTCATACGAGCACTTCAGTATCTTGCCCAAGGATACTTTGGCATGCAGACTGGAGCAGCCAGGGATCAAACCACCACCCTTCCGATTAGTAGACAACCTGCTCTAACTCCTGAGCTACAGCCACATTACATGCCGACATGACACGCGAAACATTATTTTAAAAAGAGTTCTTGTAGTCTATCCGCACAATATGTCACGGTATCAGGTTGAGTTGACTCCTGCCACCTGTGGAGCGCTCATTTTGGAAACGCTCATATGGGTCATATAGGAACAAATGAAAGGTATTGTTCAGATTTTGAGGACATACTGGCATTACAGTTGGTAACAAGTTTATTAGTCAGTTAGCAGCCTAGTAAACATATGTGGTCCTAAATAGCTTAGATCATTTACATAATGTACAATGTTGCAGTAGCTAGTAAGGCTGTAAAGAATTGTTAGTGATTAGGCTGCTTTTGCTGTACTGAAAGGTAACCATGGTTTTCTGAACCAAGGGCCTCTACTAGTCACATACTAATGAGACATCCTCAGATACTTGGCTTAATCTAGTGCCAGACTGAGATATATCCCACTGTGTCAATATAAAACAGCATTTCTGTATCATAGACTCTGATAACAGTGTTACATTATGAAAATTATCATGCTGGCATATTTGCAGTTCTCTCAGTTAGGTCGTTTTATTTTGTAAGACCTGCTTTGGGTGTTGATGTTTTACTCATTTCCTCTGAGGTACTAGAGTTTGCTGTAAGTTCGGATTCCATTAGGGCCTCATAACACTTTGTCCCAGCAAATTTAAAGTATTTACTTTCCAGTACAGTATACTGCTGCTTTAAGTTAATATTTGGTAAAGGGAGATATGTTTACTGTGTGTGTGAGTGTGTGTTAGGTCAACTCACAGTGCATAGTCAGGGATGATTTTCTTGGTGAAGAACTCCTCTACTCCTTCATCCACTCTGCCCATCTCCTCACCAGCTTCATTCTCCACCTTTGACACGGCCTCCTGTAAGAAGTACAAAATAACATACAGTATGCAAAACATGCATTGGTGAGCTGTGCACACACACGCACACACACAAATCCAATTTATGTGAAAATTAGTGTGTGACTGACAGCAAAACCAAACCGTGGTGACAAAGTGGTTGATTAGGTTGTATTTGGTATATTAAGGTCCAATGGTTAGCCGATTCTTCTTCATCAGTGTGACTGCTCCATTCAGTGTTTTGTATCTCATAAATATACAACTTATTTTTCTCCTCATCACTGGATATCTGGACATCTCTACTGAAAGACTTTAAGATCACTGAAACCTTTAAAGATTGCACACACCACACAAAAAGTCAACAGTCAGAAAGATCAGCTTTTTAAAATTTATGTATTATGAATTTATTTACTGTACATGTGGCATGGTGGTGCTGTTGTTAAAACTGTCAACTCTTGGTTCAAACCTCCTGGTTAGCTGGGACATTCCTTTGTGGATGTTTTCTTTCCCCCAGGTTTCACCTGGGTAGTCCTCCAACAGTCCAGTGACATGCAAGCTAGGCTAGTCATTCTAAACTGACCATTGGCATCGATGTGAGAGTGTGTGGAAGAGCTTCACAAAGAGTGGACTGAGGCTGGTGTCAGAGCATCAAGAGCCACAATGCATACATGTCTTCAGGAAAGGGGCTACAACTGTTGCAGTCCAAATATCAAGTCACTCTTGAATGGCCTGAAGTCGTCTTTCTAGATGAAAGTAAATTTAGAATTTTATTTAGGAATCGGGGTCCCAGAGTCGGGAGGAAGGGCGGAGAGGCACAGAATGATGTTTGAGGTTCAGTGTCTGAAGTCTGTGACGATTTGGGGTGCCATGTCATTTCATGGTGTTGGTGGTGCTGCTTGGACTACTGTGTTTTATCAAGTCCAGAATCCAGCTTTATGGGCATGTTGATTTCCTTTTTCAACGGAGCTTGGCACCTGTCAACAGTCTCAAACCTACTATCAAATGGTTTGATGACCATGTTATTCCTGTGTTTGAATGGCCAGCCAACTTTGAACAGAGGAAGATGAGAAACACTTGCTTCAATAAAACAGACCACTTTCAAAGCAACCTTGGCTTCAGTAACATCTCAGCAGTGCCGCAAGCTGATTGTCTCCATGTCACGCTGCAATGATGCAGTAATCTATGCTAAAGGAAGCCCCAACCAAGTATAGAGTGTATAAATTTTGATTGCTCTTAGGAAATATTCTAATAATTTGAGCTACTGGATTTCAAATTTTCATTAACGATAAGCAAGAATGATAAAAAAAAAAAAAAGCAAAACTAAAGCACATAGTGAATTTATCTTGAGTATGAGTTCAGCCAGACTTTAGAATGCTGTTCATTGTCATCTGCACATAAAGTAAGTTGCTCAGCGTGCATTGCCTTGAACAGTGGGAAAAATGTATTTGATCCCCTGCTGAATTTTTAAGTTTGTTCACTTCCAGAAGTGAATTGCCTTTAATTTTTATGGTAGTTTTATTTTAATGGAGAGAGAGACGACAAAAAATCCAAAAAAATCACATTACATAAAAGTTATAAATTAATTTGCATGTCATTGAGTGAAATAAGTATTTGATGCCCAAGTAAAATATAACATTTCTTGGTGGAGAAACCCTTGTTGGCAAAGGTTGGTGAACAACTACAAGGTTTCTCTTCCTCCAAACACAGCGGGTCGAGTTGATGCCAAAGAGCTTGCTTTTTAGGGGTGGCTGTAGCTCAGGAGGTAGAGGAGGTCACCTACTAAGGTTGGCAGTTCAATCCCTGGCTGCTCCAGTGTACATGCCAAAGTATCCTTGGGCAAAATACTGAACCCCAAGTTGCTCTCCAATGCAACCGATGGAGTATGAATGTGTGCAAATGTTAGATAGTACACACTTAAGCACAGAAAGAAGTGCTTGTATGAATGTGGGTGAATGAGGTATGTTGCATAAAGCGCTCTGAGTGCTCAAAGTAGAGTAGAAAAGTGCCATATAAGAACCAGTCCATTTACCATTTGATTCTGTTCCATCTGACCACAGGACTTTGTCCCAAACCTTCTCTGAATCCTTTAGATGTTCACTGGCAAACTTAAGACGGGCCTGTACATGTGCCTTCTTGCACGCTTGCAGGATTTCAATCCACTATGGTGTTACCAATGGTGCCTTGGTGACTGTGGTCCCAACTGCCTTCAGATCATTGACAAGCTCCTCCCATGTAGTTTTGGGCTGATCGTCCACTTTCCTCATGATCATCCTCAACCATGAGACAAGATCTTGCATGGAGCTCCAGACTGAGGGTGATTGATGATCATTTTATATTTCTTCCATTTCTGAATAATCGCACCAGCAGTTGTCACCTTTTCGCCAAGCTCCTGCTGATGGTCTTGTAGCCCATTCCGGGCTTGTGTAGGTCTACAATCTTGTCCCTGTCGTTCACTGACAGCTCTTTGGTCTTGCCCATGATGGTGGTGATGGTGGAATGGAAGAAACTGGTTCTGTGGACAGGTGTGCTTTCTACACATATTTGACTTCAGGAGTATCTGTAATTGATTGACTGATTGTGATCGTAATCTGTCTGCCACATGGGCACACAGCACATCTGTGGGAGCCAGAATTCTGGCTGGGTTGTAGAGAATCAAATAATTATTTCACTCAAAGACATGCCAATCAATTTATAACTTTTATGCAACGTGCTTTTCTGGATTTTTGGCTGATATTCTGTTAAAGAATGTTTATTTCTTTGTGAGTAAACTTACAAATTCAGCAGGGGATTAAATAATTATTTCCCCCACTGTAGATGGTTGATCTCTTGTCGACTCTGGTTGTGTAGGTGACAGTCTACTGTATTTACCACAGAATTCCCATCATGCCCTAGAGCTTTCTTTTTTTTTCTATCCACCAATTATCTCTGCATTCATTTTTTAAAATCTGGTCATTCCAACTGCACGAGTATAATTTTGCCACACGCAGCTTCTGTTCCTCCTACTTTGATATTCATGTTGCTGATGTAAGTTCCCCACCCTATTTAAAAGTCTGGAAATGCAATTATTTAATGCTAACTTTAACACAGTGAATAGAATAGATAGAATAGAATAGAATAGAATAGAATAGAAAGAATAGAATAGAATAGAATAGTGTTTTATTGTCACTGAGAAAAACAATGTTAAGGACAATGTTAAAACAGTGAACCACTTTAAGGCAGTGGTTAAAAAGATAAAAACTGTACATATGCAAAACAACAATAAATAAGTAAATATAGTAAATTAAAGTAAATATATTAATACTAGGAACAAGTATGTACAAGCTGGATGTATTAATGATTAAAATAAAACTCTGAACTCATTCTGTATTCATAATGTAATCTAACTTATCTTTTCACCCCACACATTTCAGCTATTTTGTTCAGTTTTGAAATAAACCTTGCTCACATCTGCTGTGGACTGAGCAATATGGAGCTGCACTTTGGGACAGCTGTCACCAGTATGCAAAATTCTAACTAGGTCAAGCCCACTCTGCAGAAAAAAACCCCCTTACAGTACCCTAGTGGGGCTGCAGTTGTGTTAAAACAAAGCCTTCTTCTAACCCCTTCCTTGTTGAAAATATAACTTTACATAGTCTTTCTGTACATGAAGCAGCACATAGCAAAGGATTACTTTACAAAAATTACACTACCGTTAGTGATGCTACAATAATACAAACAAAATAACATAAAACAGAGTAAAACAGAAAACAGTTGGATTCTACTGAAATACTTTTAAACCTACAAGCTGTACAGCTACAAAAAAAGTATTCAATTTGGATATAAAAGAGTTTAATAACAACATCTGCAATAAGTCACTTCCTAACCACAAAGCTCAAAATGAGCATTTTGGCTAAGCTTAGTGCATCTGCATTACAGTGGTTTGTCCAGAGGGGGCGCATGGGTTGGCACACCGCCATCCCCCACCCAAAAAGGGCATGGATAAGAATGTATTTTAGTACATTTACTACAAGTACTTTATTAAAGTAGAATTTTAATCTGCTTGGACTTTAAGTATTTCATTATTATGGTGTTATCTTCCACATTTTGAAGGTGTAATTATTTCTTATTTTACAGATTTTAAAAACCGTACCATTGTATAAATAAATTAAATTGTCTAAATACCAGTTTTGCAAAACAGCTGTCCAACATAAAATGCCTGTAATATCTATGCCTACCTTCTACACTGGAGCATTTCTGATCAAATATTCTGATTTCCTCTGGAAAAAATCCTGGAAATACCCCTGCTGCAACAATAGAAGTACCTAGCATGAATGAGGGGGACACTAATCCCACTGGGGCTAAGTAACAGATTAAGACTGACATCTACTCTAATTTGGTGCTAATGGGTCTATGGTAAATGGACTGGTTCTTATATAGCACTTTGCTACTCTACTTGAGCACTCAAAGCACGTTACACAGCATGTCTTCACCCATTCATTTTTTGCTACTACACTTCTACATCTAAGTGCTTTCTATCTAACATTCACACACAATGTTCAGTATCTTTCCCAAGGATACTTTGGCCTGCAGACTGGAGCAGGCAGGGATCAAATCACCAACCTTCTGATTAGTAGGTGACCTGTTCTACCTCCTGAGCTAAAGCCACCCAAACAACAACAGGATGAGCCTTGCCAGATTTTGGGAAGTACCCTTCATGTCTCTTTGGAAATATAAACAGGTCATTTATCACTTTGTGCAGCTAGCTTTTCTCACACAAAAACCTGTCTTGCATGTCTTGCATGTCTTGCGTGGACACCATGGCTTGCAATGGACGGTGGACAAGAGGAGTGAATAAGAGAGTGCAGGTAAAGCAGAGTGAGTGGAGATAACAAAAAGACAGCAGTTGGCAGAGTTGAAGATGAGGAGAACAGGATTAGAAAATGAGTACATCAGAGGGACAGCTGAGGTTGAACAGTCTGGATGCATGCAAAGCTAAGGCTAAGATGGTTTGGACTTTTGCAGATGAGGGACAGTGGATGTATTGGACAAAGGATATTGAATATGGAGCTATCAGGCAGGAAAACGAAACGGATCTGTCTGTTAAGTAAGAGTAAAACCAGGCAAGAACTCCTTGAAAACACAGCATTCAAGGCTGTTTAAAAGGATAAAGTGGGGTGAGTTCATTAAGTCACTTGTACACATTGATAAAGCATCTCTCCTGATATGTATGCTATTATCTAGGGCAAGTATTGTTTGCTCTTTTGTAAAAGTGACTACATTTGTCTATGAGTGCACCATGTATGTAGATTTGTAATGATACATACCAGTTTGTGCTCTGATTAAAAGAAGGCTGCTTATCCCTGAATTTGTTGTGTAGGCTTAATAATTGCACTGGATGTCCTTCTGCAGCACTGCCTTAAGTTTAAGGGGTTGTGTCTTGGGGATGTTTGTTTATAATCTCTGCTTGGTGGTCATAGAATATGTGTAACTGTGACAGTATGAATCTCTTTCATAGTTTATTCCTGTTATCAAACATCAAACTGACATCAGCCCCTGTCAAAGTTGGTTGCCCATCCACTCATTATGCTTGCCAACACTGCAGTTACATAGTACCAGCAGTCACAGTTAGCAACAGGACAACCATCTTCATGCCATACTCTACAGACTGTAACTATAAACTATGTTCATGTCAGTCTCTGACATGGGATTATGAGTGAGACATTGATTATGGAGAATTCTTTGCACATATAAATGGACTGGTACATATATCTCACTCTTACTGAGTACTCAAAGCGCTTTTCAAACTACAAACTGCTAACCTGTTCTCACATACATTGACACAGCTGCATGCACCCACACTCACTGATGGATGCATCAGTTTGGGGTTCAATATCTCACTCCAGGTCACTCTGACATGTAGACTGGAGGAGCAGATGATCGAAACACTAACCTTCCTCTCTACCTCCTGAGTCACAGCAAGTGGTTACAATTTTTATGGAGCTCTAAACCAATATTAACAATAAATATGTAGAACAACATATATCCCATGGAATCTAATTGTATATCTATACAAAGATTCATTTTCTGTAGCAAATTAATTAGTTCCTGAAATAAAATTTATTCTTGAAAGGAGATTCTGCTTTGGACTGAATTTAACAACTGATTTATTATGTCTCTTTTACATGAGTGTGTTGTATTAGCCAATTATACTTTTTAAGCCAAACTTTAAGGTCTAGTAGAAACAGGCAAAAAGTGACAACAACTGTTATCCTGGTAGATCTACATACAGTACGAGGGGATGCCCAACCTAGCGGCTAAATCAGAACCTAAAAGAGCCTAAAATTATGCCTGGAATAACACACTGCTCAAAAAAAAAACATAAAGAAAAACAAAATAAAGAAGAATGCTACCGAATAGCAAAGAAGAATAAAGGAACAGTTTTTAATCAGAGTTTAGCATCGTCGGCTAAACGTCTGGGATATCGACCTGGGCAGTTAATCAGTTTCAGCTTCTTTGGTGTTAATAAAACGAACAACAGGTGCACTAGAGGGGCAACAATGAGACAACCCCCCAAAAAGGAATGGTTTTACAGGTGGAGGACACTCACATTTTTTCCCTCCTCATCTTTTCTGACTGTTTTTCCACTAGTTTTCCATTTGGCTAGGGTCAATGCCACTACTGGTAGCATTGGGTGATACCTGGACCCTGCAGAGGTTGCACAGGGAGTCCAACTCCTCCAGGATGGCACATCAATACGTGTCATTGCCAGAAGGTTTGCTGTGTCGCCCAGCGCAGTCAGTCTCATTAGATGTCAATGTCAGACCCTACGTGGGTGCGGTGGGTCCTGGGTTACTCCTAGTGCATGCTCAACCTCATGTAGCCAGAGTAAGCAGGCAGTTCCTGGAAGGTGAAGGAGATCCCCAGGACACCATCTGTTGTCTCATTGGGAGCCCCGATGTTGTCAGGCATGCTACGGAGTACCATTTTGAGTGGCTGAAATAAAATTTCAGCATAACAGACTAGCCTGCTGCATCATTTTTTCCACTTTATTTTTTAAAATTCAGCCCTGTGCAGGTTGATCATTTTCAATTTCTTCACATGATGTGGTATCTTTTCATTCCTAACACATTAACCAGTCCATATGAGTACAGTTATCTAAAATGAATTTTTCACTGAGATCTGATGTGTTTTCAAAGTTCAATTCAATTCAATTCAATTCTATTCTATTTATATAGCGCCAAATCACAACAAACAGTCGCCTCAAGGCACTTTGTATTCTGGGTAAAGACCCTACAATAACACAAAGTCTGTCTTAAAAGTTCCAAAGCCATTACAATGGAAAGTTTTCCTGGTTAAAGTAGTGTTTATCTCTGTCTTTCCATATTCTTAATCAGCCAGAGAAAAATAATGATCTTCTCATTCATTTGTTGGCACCTCCTTTAAGCCACCTGTCTCATTGTGCTTCCTGCCAGCATGGTACTCTGTCACAAAGGCTCTCTCTCTCTCTCTCTCTGTATGTGTGTGTGTGTGTACAAACACACACACACACATACATGCACACGTGCTCCTGCTCCACTGATGAGCTGGAATGATTTGGATCCAGGACACTTCCTGGTAAAGGATCCTACAAACTTCGTAAAGATTGAGTTCTGTCTCACCTGTAAATAAAACTCTAATTACTTATAAGGTTTGTCTCTGCACTGAAGACTTCTATGAACTGTGCATCTAGACTGCATTTTTACACACTGTTTATTCAGAAACCTCCTTGAAAAGAGGGGGCTTTTTTTTCTTCAAAATTTTCCCCTTGCTTTGCTTGATTTCAGTGCATCTGATAATATGCATTTTCCAAAGGTACAGTGGGAAGGTTTCCATATGCCAGATCCTTCTATGCTGCCTTGTGTTCTAGCCATCTGCTATCCTACTCGCCTGCAAACAATTGTCAGCATCATAAAAATGACTTGGTCCCCTTGTTTTGTGATTGATGGTGTGCAGAAAAACTATTGATGGATTAGTTAACGGGTCTTATGTCTTGTCAGAACTAATACCTCTCATTTGTAAAAACACATTAATAAAAGAAAAAGAATAGAATTTTATTTTCAGGCTGACAGGAGACTGGAGTTTCTGCAGATGTTCATGACCATCATTGATCTCACAATAATAATGGAGACAGTCCCCCTATTGATACAGTTTTTCTCCAAGACAAACAAGAGACCTGTTGGCCAATAGAGCTCCACTGTCAAATACTTTCCTTGTACAATATGTGATATATTGGAACAGAAACTGATTTAGCTGTAGGTCAAACATCATTTAGCTGATACCCAGGACCTTCTTGCTCTGAGGCAACAGTGTCAACTGATGCACCACCATGCTGTGCATGCACAGAAACAAACCTTATCATTGTACAGTATTTCTCAAAAATTTAGAAAATTCAAGAAAATTAAAAAAAATTAAAAATCAAACATCTGTCTCCTCTGTTTTGTAAAGCCTTACCCAAAGAGTATCTGTGCCAAGTTTCAGAAGATTTCAAATATAAATTATGGAGAATAAATTTAGCAAGGTTAAAATGAATGTTTATCTTCAAGATTTTTGAAATTTTGAAGAAACCTGTCTGGAGCATTTTTTAGAGCTTTGCACATTGAATTCTCATACCAAATTTCAAAAGAATCAGCCAAGGAAAAAGGGAAGAGAGGGAATTAAAGGGAAACATCATTGTACAATATTTCTCAAAAATTTGGAAAATTCCTAAAAAATCCAAAAAGTCAAAAATCTGCCTTTTTTAGTTTGTAGAGCCTTACCCAAAGAGTATTTATGCCAAGTTTCAGAAGATTTCAGATATAAATGACAGATGCTGGATGGCTCGGTATCGGATCAGCGCCGCTGACTGTCATCTTTGGTGACAGAAGGCTAAAAAAAACTAATAGGACATTGGTAGAAAAGAACTGGAGGGACCTTGCATTAACCCCCAGTTATTTGCCTACAAGGGCTGACCTCTGAGATCATCATGGATGACGGGGCTCTGGGGTGTAACCAGCAACGATGCTGTCAGTATTGGATATATTATGGTTCCTGAATAGGTTTTGAAACTGTGTCACATCTTCATGGCTTAATAAATGTTTTATGCTGAACCACTTGCACATGATGCTACTGAGAACCTGTGTAAGAGGTTTCTTTTAGCTGCACAAAAAGGTTTTGCAATGGTTTGTGAAAAGACATTATTATGCTGAGACAGAGGGCATATTAAAATGGTAAATGGACTAGTTCTTATACAGCACTTTTCTACTCTAACTTCACAAAAAAATCATAAAGCTAACATAAAAATACACACACATACATTTGGGACCCTCCTCTATAGGTGCTGACACAGATATGATAAGATAAGCAAGAGAAGCAATATAATATCAATTGCAAATCTTGTAGATGTTTCTAGTCGGGCCTATATCCTCTCAGGTTCCGGGTGGGAATTCTACCAAAAAATGTTTGACAGAATACAAAACAAACTGCTGTAAGAAAACAGCCAAAGTATGATAGTAGCATATTGTTTTCCATTAAAATTGTACCATATTATAGTACACAATGTACAGTACCAGTCAAAAGTTTCCAAACTTTTGACTGGTACTGTATACTAGACAATATTTACTCTTTCCTGCAATATACTCTGAATAGCACTACATTCTGAGAATGATGTTAGCATCAACAGCAGAGAGGCCCCTTAAGCTTCAATCACACAGGCCCAGACTGGTTGGTGACCCCCTGGCAACTTATTTACAACTTCCAGTGGCTGCTGGAAGTTGCTGGCAGTCAGTGGGTGAAATCAGTCGCAAAGAGGGTGGTGCACCAAAAACCTCCGTGTGATTGCTTTGGTCACTAGCCGATTGCGGCGGTCAACGAGACACCGATTTGTCTTCAAGCACCTGCTAACTAACCACAGAGTGGTAGTGAAACTTCAAAATATCTAATACAAACCAGAAAAGGAGAGTACTTGCCTTCAAAGTAAAAGCTGTGCGCTGAAACCAACACATTTGAAAAGGTGCAGCTTTTACTTTGAAGGCCAATAGTCTTAGTTTTACAACCACTCAGTGAACAGTTTGAGAATGTTTGCAACCAAAGCAATCACAAAGTTTTTGGTGCTATACTGTATATTTCTTTGCGACCAATTTCACAAGCAACCTTCTGCAACTGCTCGCCAACCGGGTCAGGGAATGCTTATTTTTTTCCTAGAAAGAGGTAGTTGGCAAGCGCCCACTGGTCTCTAGGCCTGTGTAAATGGGGCCTTACCGAACCATGGAATTTATTTTTTGATCATCTGGGCACATCCAGCACTTTATTAGACAATCATATGGTAAAGTTAAATGTAACTGGGGATGTTTGCTTACTATTGTCAAATGGCAATTGATCAGATAGGCAACTGAGCTTGTTTGCCAGACTTTAAGGTGGAACTTGCTGCGCTTTGTCTCATACATTTGATGTGTGTAGTTTAGTCATTTACTGTTCAACAGTATTACTGTTATGTCATAACATTAGAGTCAGTAGCACAGACAGTGTAAAAGATGGAAGCGGTCACTGTGACATCACTTATTCTCAACAAAGTCCTGTTAAGAAACCTCAAACTCAGTGTTTTTAACTTTGCCATCTTGGTGTTTTGAAACTGGATATTGTGAGTGAGGGATCGAATCCGACTCTGACTCCACCAGGTCAGTAAGCATATCCTGGATAACCCACCTTTCTGACTGCATTTCTTATAAAGACTTAGAATGAAATAATTTAAGATGGACTTAATTGATAGTCTTGGGTCAATGAATAGAACACTGAACCCACAAAGTTATCTAGAAAGTGTTTACTGTGGTGACAACAGAAGGGAGCCAAGGACCATTTTCCCACAGGTTTAAGGTACTTCCGTGTTGTCTTTACTTTTCAGACCTGGAAGTTAGGCCCATCTTTTAGACTGGTTAGGGTCAGTAGCAATTACAAAAGACATATTGCAGGTATGTGAGGAGAAGGAACTTAAGATCCTTAAGACAGACATCCTCTCTGTTTTTAAGATTAGGCTTAAAACTTTCCCTTATGAGAAAACATATAGTTAGCCTATAGCAGCATAACTAAAGAATGGCTGGATCAGGTTCTGGGTCACCTGACCCAGCCATTCTTTAGTTATGCTGCTATAGGCTCAGATTGCTGGGGGCCTTCCCATGTTTTACTTTCCCACTGTCACCTAGTGTGGGCTCACAGGGGATCATCTGATTGTTAGGGTTTTCTCTTCACCTTACAGGATAAACTGCCTTGAGGTGACTGTTGTTTTGATTTGGTGCTATAAAATTAAGTATTATTATTTTTATAAAAATTAAAAAATATTTTGCTCACTCTCTGTGCATATTTTTTTTGTTATTTTATAAAATACAATTGTAATGAACTGAATTAAATGTTTTAAGTAATGCTTACAATGCCGTGCCTGTCCTACCAAAGACATTTTTTTTAGTCTCACTCAGTCTTATGTTTTTCCAGTTTTAAAAGACCATTACAAAAAAACAAAAACAAAAATAAAATTAAAAAAATTAGCAATGCGAAAAACTGTTTAAGTGCAGTCAGTAAAAGTTACTTTGGTGAATCACAGCAAATTTTGCATTATTTTAGGGTTTTACCTTACAATATAAAGCACCTGGAGGTGACTGTTGCTGTGATTTGGTGTTATATAAATAAAACTGAACTGAAATTGAATTGAATCAAATTGAAATTATCCACTCAGATATTTTAATAGCATGTGAGACTTGACCAATAAAAATAATTTTAATCATTCTAGTATCTAAATAAAGAAAATGCTTTTAATGTTAAACCAAAAGGGAAAAGAGTGGATAATCTGACAATTACAGGAGAGAAGTGGGCAGAGCAATATGGACAGTGAACAACAACAAAGCAACATGCTGTCAGACTTGGACATGATATTTTCTAGTTTTGCTACACTTGCTGCACAAACAAAGTTTTAAAGCTTGTAACATTTTGAGCTAATGTACCGCACTTCAACCTGGTTAGGGGGAAATGTTTAAATTCTGTTGACTTCGACACCATTTTGCACCATTTGATCAAAACATTTTAATACAGTAACAGCATTATACTGGTTTAAGTCATATTTAATTCATCTGATAGTCATTTGTTTGTTTAAAATCGGTCTTCTACAAATGAAAAGTTGGTCATGGAGTTCCGCAGGGTCCTACGCTAGGCCTGGGTGCCCTTTAAATTTTGATGTGTGAATTAAGACAACAAAATTATTGGCCCACCCAGGGCCACAATAACCATATATTTATTTTGTATGACATCACCTTGTTATGCAGCACTACTCTGAGGAACACAGGAGTTTTCCTTCACCAGGATGTGCTTTAACTAACACATACAGAACTACCTCCTCTCAACAGCAATATTGTCAAAATAAGAAGCATCTTGTCACAGAATGATGCCAAAAATACATTGTGCATATGTTGTCTTAGACTGAAATTAGTGTAATTCTTCATAATTAGGATGTCTATAAGTCCCTGAAAAGCCTCCAGCTCATCCAAAGTGCTACAGAGTACTAACACAACAGGTCATATCTCTCACTTTAGCTTTTCTGCATTAGCTTCCTGTAGAAATAAGAATTCAGAATACTTTGTATACTAATCTCTTAATGACCAAGCTCCATCATACATTAAGGACCTCATAGTACCACATTATCCCAATAGAGCACTTTGCTCTCAGAGTACCGGGCTGCTTATTGTTTCTAGATTTTCCAAAAGTAGAATAGGCGGTGGGGCCTTCCGCTATCAAGCTCCTCTATTTCCTCTCTTCCAGTGTCTGCTTGTCAAAGCCTTTTGCTTTAGGAGACAGAAAACATCTTTTTTTTGAGGCTTAAAACTTTTTGAATAAAAATATAAATAGGACACCTTGATTGGCTCCTTACCTAGAGCTATAGACCCTGGCTACTAAGGACTCTCCCAAGATGCATTGCGCATCTCACCTCTACTCTCTTAACATTCACTCTCTGTGCATGTACACACTACACATGTCACTAACTTTATATCTTCTTTCTGCCATAGATTGTGCTTTCTGTTCTCGGTCTGTTCTCTGTAGCTGCCCTGCCCGAGTCTGGTTCCACCTTAAAAGAGTGCTTACTGCCCACGGTTGCCAACTGCTTCCTCACAGGAACTCATTGGGTTTCTCTGTTATTACTGTAGTCTTGACTATACTATGTTAAATTTCATGTGATGGCATTTTTGTCAAGTTGTGAACTGGTACTATTTAAATAACTGATTTATTTAATAGAGAAAATGCAATGCCGTTTTTAGCAACCAAGCATGTGTTTTCAAAAAATGAAGGCCATGATTAGAAACAGATCCACAGATGTTTTGATGTTTACTATTTTATTCTGAAATTTAAATATATAATTTAATTTTTAAACTGCAAATGACTACCTACTATCACTCACTGACTGACTAATGCCTTTTGAAAGTCCAAGCAAGCGGAATAACTGGCAAACATGGCATCCATTTGACTGAAAACAGTGCCCAGTAAAACGCATAATGGATGATAACTATGGAAGTCCTTTATTTCTTGTTTTTTAATCAGAAAATATTCCATCATATTCAAGCCACTTAAGTCAGTTTTACAATAACCACAGCTGGAAACCAGTATCAGTAATGGTTAGTAGTTCTGCCAGCATTTGTTGCTGGAAATTAAATTGTTAATTCATCAGACTTTTAACTATTCTACTAGCTATCATAGTAAATTGGTACGTCTGGAAGCTGAGCCATTGAAGATTGTTTAGTCCGAATGTGGTGCATTTTTTTCCTTTGATTGTCTAGAATTGTTCAGAGCTGCAATGCATATGAAAAAAATGGCTTTTTGGAACAAAAAACACTGTGTGCAAAAAAAAAAAAAAAACTCACATGATACACTAACATCTAGCCAACAGCCAGTTTGTAGCATCATAAAAAGTAAATCAAAAAGAAGACAATTTATACAAATAACGTCACACCAGATTAAGAGAAATCCCCGTTTTAGTTTCAGCACAGAGACCCCCATTAATGTGAAAACATGAATAATTGACTTAGCAAAAGCATTCCCAAGAGACACACACACATGCACACACACACACACACACACACACACACACACACACACAGCATTGGGAACAACCCAGGGAACACCACTCCCAAAACGTATGTGCCTGTTCTACCACACACACTGTGCACAACTACATGGAGCAGGAGAATGCAAAGATAAAGATGGCTACCATTATTATTATATTATTAAAAGCACAAGAGCAATAGATAGATAGATAGATAGATAGATAGATAGATAGATAGATAGATAGATAGATAGATAGATAGATAGATAGATAGATAGATAGATAGATAGATGTTTGGAGATCCCTATTTATTTTCTATTATTCCTACTTCCTTCCTACTTTCTTCCCACTCCCTATCCTCCATCTATTCTTTCCTGATATTTCTCACTTTTCTGCTCCTCCATCCTGCTATTTTTACTGTGGCTGTGTTTTACTGACCATACATAAATAAACCCCATTTTTCATTCACATGTAATGTACTATACACAGCCTATGTGCAAATACAAATTTTTAATTTCTGAATTACAATTCTACATGTATGTTTCTGTATGCATCTGCACAGAGTGTGTGTTTATGTGTGCTGTCTTTGGTGTGTGTGGGTTCTTACCTGAGGCCTGGAGGAAGGGGGTTGTGTGTGTGTGCGTCGTGGCCTTGGTCGGGAGGCAGTGTAGTGCCTTAGAGTCTGTCCCTGGGTGGGTAGAGGCTCCATGGGAGAAGCAGGGTATCCAGATCCGGGGAGGGGGCCTGGGCTGGGGCAGCAGCCAGGGAAGGGAGCCTCTCGCCTCTTTAAGCCTCCGCAGCCAGCTGCCTCCTCTGTTGGAGCTTGAGCGGAGATGGAGTAAAGGAGAGGGAGACTGGGAGGAGGAATGAACGATGCTCCTCTCGTTCCTGATACTGCTTCTGCAGCATCCGCTGCCACCACCTCCCCCTCCCTCCGCCTACTCCCCCTCTGTCCTGGGGGGAGGGGGACGGGGAAGAAGAAGGGGAAGGGGAGGGGCTTGAGGTTGTGAGTGACAGTGGTGTTACTGTTGGTAACCAAGGCAGGCCACACCTTCCTCCTCCATCTTTCTCCCCAGCACCTCCTCCCCACTCTCTCTCTGCTCCTCTGTCCCTGATCTGCTGCTCCCAGTCTCCATCCAGAAGGCCTGAGAATGAAATAATATAAATGATGATAAAAGAGACAAAAAGATAGATGATGAAAGACAGAAGAAAAAAGAGGGAGGAAGGGATAAAAAAGATTTGGTCTCCAGTCCATGTAGTAAACAAGCATTTGCTGGAATGTACTGTATATATAAAATTATCTAGGACAGGCAGTACTCTATATGGAAAGCATGGGCAAACAATAAAACACAGGAAAGGGGAGAAAGAGGGAGTGCCAAGCAGAAAGAGAGATACTAAGCAAGGAAAGAGCTGGAGAAAGGAAGGAATAAGCATCATTTAAGCTTGCAGTGATGAAATAGAGAAAAAGATGAGCAGCAAATGGATGCTGCTATATTGGACTGCACAGAGGAACACAGTTATCAGCCTGCCGCTCAGCTAACACAGACATACACACACATATAATATGCCAGCGTGAAAGGCTATCAATCTTTCAGCTCCAGGGACAATATAAATATTTCCTAAATATGTCCTTTGATGATAATTTATGAATTATACTTTTAGAAATAAAAATGTTCAAATTTAATTTTAATTTTTATCTAAATTTGAGAGAACATAATGCCCTCATTTTTTTAATTTTTTTTTTACATGTGTCAAACATAAAAAAATTACACATACAGTGGACATCTGTGTCCTGTAGTTAGGCAGGCCCCTGTAGCTAATGCGGACCAAGACAGCTTAGCCACCATTAGCTGTTCCGCAGCAGATCCTGAGCAGCCGGGAAAAGAGGCTGGCTGGGTGTTGGTGTTGAAGAAACGCAGCCCTAAACAGAAGTCCCCAGTACACCATCAACCCATTCATGTTTCAAATTGTTTTTCCCCACTCAGCGACACACCCGCCGAGGAACAAACCCTGGTTATTTGTGAGTCTATTTTGAGAAACGTGAAGCTAGAGACCAGAAGGCCAGTTCAGAGACTGGGCAAAAATGGCATCCATGGGACCACTGCTGACCAAAAAGAACACAAAGGCTCATCTCAAACATGGTGGTGGTAGTGTGATGATCTGGGGCTGCTTTCCTGCTTCAGGACCTGGATGACTTGCCATAACTGATGGAACCATGAATTCTGCT
Source organism: Pterophyllum scalare (assembly GCA_024447675.2). Taxonomy (NCBI): domain Eukaryota; kingdom Metazoa; phylum Chordata; class Actinopteri; order Cichliformes; family Cichlidae; genus Pterophyllum; species Pterophyllum scalare. The sequence continues at coordinate 1,763 of JAMQGT020002209.1, read as the reverse complement.
CTTTACTAGAAAATCCTGAAGGAGAATGTCTGGCCATCAGTTCATGCCCACTAGCGTTATGCAGTAGGAAACAAACACAACCCTTTTTTTCCTTAATAAATAAAATCATTATTTAACAAGAGCACTGCTGAGCAGTTGCCAACGCTCGGTATAGTAAAGTCAGTGAGCAAGTGTGTGAAGTTTGTCTAGCTTTAACAGCATGCATCTGTGGTTTGAACTTGAACATCCTAGGTCACATTGTTCCCGGTTTACGGCTAATATTAATGTTTTTGAGGAACAGACGCCACCATCCATGCCAAGGCTATGACAACAGCTCGACCTTTTCTTTGACACAGCCAAGCTAAAAACTACGTTTTGTACAGTCCTTGTACCTGACCATTTTCAGAGGAATGTTTTTGTTTGTTAAGCTACCTAACGCTGAGCTATGATTCAGTCATAAAAAAGGCACCAAATTCAAGGGATGTACTAGTGTTGTGTCTATACATAACAGGCAACTTAGCAAAGAACCTATTTTTAATCTTCATGCACTTTGTTAATATCAGCCTGTTACAAAAACTCACAATTTATTCCCATTTCTTTAGTTCAATCAGTCATAGATTGGCCTCCCCAGAGCCTGGACCTCAACATTAGTGAAGCAGTGTGGGATCATCTTTACAGAGGACAGAACAAAAGGCAGCCAACATCCACAGAAGAGCTTTGAATGTCCTTCAAGAAGCCTGGAGAACTATTTGGGAAGACTGCTTAAAGAAATTACAAAAACAGCCGACTAAGAGTTTATTAAAATTTTACAAATTGTGTTTTTGCTTTATGTACAGTATTTCATTGTATGTTTGCACATGTTTTAATAAATTGCTGCTATTTCCCATTTTCCTAGAGAAATATTAAAAAACTAATAGTAACTCAAGACTTTTGCACAATGCTCTATATATCATTATACACTGACACTTCCCCAAACAGCAGACAAAGTTAGTGACTGGACAAAGTTAGCAGCTAAATCAGGTGAGTACAAAATGGCTCTAAATTAGATTTGGATTCTTCTGATGGTTCGTGCAGTCACAGATTCAGAGAATGGATTATACAATAGCTTTCGCTTACTCTTAATTGAAGAGGCAGGTCTCAGACTCTTGGAGTGAAAACTGTTTCTCCATATTGCTGGACTGTACTGTGATGGAATAGAAGTTAAAAAAAAAAGAAAAGAAATACATGAAAACTGTAAAATTCAACAATTAGATAAAACAGACAATAACGGAATAAATGGCTGGATGTGAGGTACTAACGTCATCAGTTGGGAAGTCGCTCTCAACCACTTTGAGCTCTGGGATGTTGAGTCTCTGAGTGTTGCATGAATTTTCTTTTATAAGGCAATCCTAAATAATACAAAAAAATTATCCCCATGAGTGCATACACTGAAGATATTTCCATTCGTACAGAAAATGTGTGAGAATGTTTTCTTATTATACTAGAAGATAAACTTCATTATTGCTATTGGTATGTTCAAGAAGAGAGATATTCTTGTGTCCCATGTCATAAAGACTGATATTAAGGTGGAGTAATTTATTAGGCGTGCTTTAATTTCACTGTACTTCTAGAATAGACTTCTAGACTCTGTCCAAAGATGAATTCATATGAACATTTTACAAAATTTTGAATTGTTCCTTAGTGCTGAAGGTTTCACTGGTGGTCAGATATATGCTGTGCAATGTACGTGGATAAAAATACTGGGAATAAAGTGTAAAATATTGTACTGTATAAAATATAATTAA